>VZUI01006342.1:0-39010 GCA_013401135.1 Cettia cetti | reverse complement strand
GGCCCCCCCGCATTCCCCCTCCGCCTCCTCTCTTGGGGTGCCCCGAAGTTCCCGGGGGGCGCGGAGACCTCGGCTTCCCCCGACGTTAATCCGCCGCTTCCCCCGGCCGCAGTAAACAGGTCACGGCGGCGGCCCCGGCCGCGGCCCGTCGCTCATCCCGGCGCCTTTAATTAATATAATTAACGTTCTTTCCCGCGCCCGCCGCCCCGCCGGGCGTGCCGTGGGGTCCCCATACTCCTCCCGCGTCCCCTCGCGCTTCCAACTTTTTATTTCTTTGAAAGAAGCTATTAAAAAAAAAAAAAAAAAAAAGCCCCGAACCCCTGGAAACGCGGGAGCGCACGTGCGCGGCGGGGCCAGGCGCTGCCCCCGCCGCCTCCCCGGCCCCACGCGTGGCTCCGGAGCATCGCTTCCCCGTTTGCCACGGAGGAAACCGGCGCCTGGTTCGCCCCCGGAGTAAAGTCCTGAGACGTTCGCGTTCCCTGACCTAGCGCACGTGGGTTTTTTGGGGAAAAAAAACTGCCCAGAGCTGTTGATTTAACTCAGCCGGTTGTGTTTGCGGCGGGCAGGCACCCGAGGAGGCCTCCTCTAGCTGCCGGGGACGAAGCTGGGAGCATCCCTCTCTCCCCAGCAGCTTGCCTTCAAATTCGGTGTCTGTATGGAATAATGGTAGTCTTTTAATGAAAAAATAAAGTAATAGTGGGAAGCTGGCTCAGTGCTGCTTCGGGTCTGCAACGCTCTCAAAATTTTGTTAGTGTGTGGGGAAGGGGAAGAATCACCTTGTGCCTGTCCTTTACCAAGTGGATGTTCCACTCTAGATCAAATAATTTAAAATTAATTGGCTGCTTCTTGTTGCCGCTTCTCCAAGTATGCAACCTGTATTGATTATCAAGTGGCTTGGGCACAAGGAAATTATTTATTTGGGCTCAATTAACCTGCAGGACTCTCTTGGAAAATAATCTGGAGTCAGAAGGTTTAATGTTCAGAGAGAAACAGGTTTTATGAGTTTGATTATGCACAGTTAAATGATGAGAGCTGAAGAGAAGTCGACAGTTGGCTGCGTACGGGGCAGCTCATGCATCCTGGTTCTGTGGGGAGCCATACCAATGTTCTCAATCAATAGAATTTTGGGGTCAAGTGGCAGATTTTGCAGAGTATAGTGCGTACTTGGAGGAAGGGACATTAAATTAGGTGGGTGTTGTTGTTTTCAGGGCAGAAGTCTGATTTTAAATGAAGCCCCAAGCCAGCTGCCCGGTCCCTGGGGTGGGGTTCAGGTGAGTGTGGGACTTTGCTGCTGTGACACCCACACGTGCCTCGCTGGCCTCTTTGCAGGTGACGGAGTTGGTGCTCGATAACTGCCGGTCCAGCAATGGGGAAATCGAAGGGCTCAATGACTCATTTAAGGAGCTTCAGTTTCTCAGCATGGCCAACGTTGAGCTGACATCGCTGGCCAAACTCCCCACGTTGAGTAAGCTCCGCAAGGTGGGTATCTCCTGGCTGCCAGCGCTTTGGGATGGCAGAGTCAGGGGTGATGAGCTGTGGTCGCACCTTTCAGCACTTGTGGTTGGACTTGCGTGGTGCTTCTAAAAGGTATTTTTAAGAACTGAAATTGTTTTGGGTGTTTTCAGTTAATTATGGCAAGTTGGGCTTGGTCAGTGGCTCTTGGGGCAGTAACTGCTTGGCTGTGGACGTTGTGAAGGTCCAGCTCTGCCTTGCTGAGCAGGGTGCCTTGGTAAGAGGCTCTTGGGTCACTCATTGCTGGCAGTGAACTCCAGTCCTGGTAGCTTAAAAGTGAGTTGCCCAAACCCATGAGACTTTAAGGAGCGGTTTATAATTCTCAGCTTAAAGGAACTTTTTGACAGCCAAAGCTTGTTACCTTGGGGGAGTCTTCAAAAGTGATTACATTCTTAAAGGGAAAACAATTAACAATGATGCAGCTGAATCAAAAGCTGAAAATCTAATGGTTAATTCCTTTTTTTCTGTACAATAGCTGGAGTTGAGTGACAATGTCATTTCTGGAGGCCTGGAGGTCCTTGCAGAGAGATGTCCTAATCTCACATATCTAAATCTAAGTGGCAACAAAATCAAAGATCTTGGCACTGTGGAAGCTCTTGTGAGTATGAAGTGTGAGGGGTTCTGGGAAGCTGTAATAAATACTATTTTTTATCAAGGACCCTTAATTTTTTTGCAATGGATTGATATAAATATTCATCTGGCATCGTGGTTGGTCCAGTTTGATAGACTTGGTACCATGGTTATAGGACAGCACGTGAAACCCCACTGCTGGAAAATGTGTCAGGAATGGGATGTCCCAAATCAGAGATAGTTGGGTTTGTGTTGTCTTTGAAGAAAACGTGACTGAGTTGTGTCCTGCTGATTCCCCTGTGCTTGTTCATTAAGGTGTGTTTGTCTGATGAGTTTTCATTAAATTGTGAAGTGACTCAGATGCAGGTGTGATAACAGCCAGGAGTGGGATGGTGAAGCAGAGGAGGGAGCTGCCAGTGGTGATCCATTCACTCATTTTTCTGGATGATTTGGGTTTCTGTCCAAAACTGGGCTCTGCACACATAACCCAACCCCCAAGGTGTGGGGGAGTCTGGGGATTTGGGGGCTGTGTGGGAGTTGTTACAAACAAGTGCCTTCCTTGGGGATCTGGCCACTGCCAGCAACTTGGACTGAACTTCAAGGGAGAAAAATTCTCACTAGAAATGAGGGATGAGAACAAAGTAAATTCTGTTATACTTGGGCTGTGACCCTGCTGTATCTGAGAGCACCACAGGGGGAAAAAAACCCAAAACCTTTTCGTTTATTTTCAGCAAAATCTGAAGAATTTGAAGAGCCTTGACCTGTTCAACTGTGAGATTACAAACCTCGAGGACTACAGGGACAGCATCTTTGAGCTGCTCCAGCAGATCACATACCTGGATGGGTTTGATCAGGAGGACAACGAGGCACCAGACTCAGAAGATGATGATGATGGTAACTTCCTGAAACAAGCTGAGGGTGGGAATGGGATGCTGGAATAAAGTTCTCCATGTGGTTTGGGTTCTTCCTGAGCACACAAATGTAATTCTGCTCGTGCTCCTGAAAAGCAGAGTCCAAAATGTGTTTGGTATTAATGCACTGGTACAGAGCAAAAACTCCCATCAGAGGGTTCCAGTCCTGGGCTTAAGGGAATTGGACTAAAGACACAAATATTCTCAAAGTTGTTGCCATCAGTAAATCCCTTTGTGCCACTGAGTGATACAGAGCAAGGGGACATGCACGCTGTTTTGAATAAAAAATTACAGTTTTGCAGGGTTAGGTAAGGGCTTCAGCTCCCTGCTTCAATATAATACAAATTTTAGTTCCAAAAGCACACCTAGTTCCTTTTGGTTGCAGTCCTTAAGGGGACTGTTATGGTTCTCAGCCCCTTCTGGAAGAGGTTTGCATTTGTAGCTGCTTCAGACATCGAGAGTTTTGCCTGAAGCTTGTGATGGAAAAACACTGGGAGTCTTTCTTAGAGGAAAAATGACAAAATTTAACTTGGTTACAGTTATAGTCATTTACCATGTGTTGCCTGGATTTAGAAAATAAATAAAAATCCCCAGATCCTTCAGGAGAAAAATCTATTATAGCCAGCCTATCCTGCTATACTCAGGAGTGAATGAGACTGAACTTCTGGTCTATATGTGTGTCTTTCATTGCAGAAGGGGATGAAGATGATGATGATGATAATGAAGCTGGGCCTCCAGGAGAATATGAAGAGGAAGATGATGAAGATGATGGAGCTTCAGATTTGGGAGAAGGTGAAGAGGAGGAGGAAGTTGGTCTTTCATACCTGATGAAAGAAGAAATTCAGGTAAAGTTTGTAAATTCTGCCAAATGCAGGAAGCAAAGAGAAGCTCCTGTGGGGTTCTGTGGTTATGGAGAACAGTTCTGGTACAGTTCCCAGAGTACAGAAAACAGCCACCTTTCAGAATGTGATGAGTAGAGTTCTTGTAGCTATAAACTGGTCACACAAATTACAGGACAGCAGTAAATCCCTGGTCAGGTCCTTGCCTCTGATGGCTGCAGGGTCTCGATGGGAGAACGTGCCTGGTGTGGGGTTTGTGTGCACCCTCATTTGGGATTGAAGGCCCCTGTGGCCGAGTTTGATAAGAGTTTGCCTCAGTCAGGGAGTTAATGTGGAGTGAGTTTAATTCCAATATTCCAGTGTCAGAGGCCTGCTTCCCCATTTTGACTTGTCACACTCCCCTGTGTACAAAATTCCACCAAGCAGGGGGATATAAAAACAAAACTTGAATTTGTCAGATTCTCTGGAGCTCATTGTTGATTTGTTTACATTTCTCATCTATCAGCTTCAGAACAAGACAAAAAAACCCAACACAACAACTCACTCATTTTCACAGTAACTTGGGAAGAGGATGGTGTTGTGCATCTTTTCCTCCTGGCCCTTACTGACTGTGGGTTCAAAGGTTCAAATCTAGAACTGCTGGCATCTCTCTCAATAACCTTGAGCTGCCTTAAGGTAGTGAACAGTGGGGAAAATCAAAAGAAATGAGCCTGTGGGGCTGACTGATGCCTTGGTGGGGAAAGTGCAGGGAATTCCTGGATTTCTGCTTGGGATCATTGTGAAAGCAAGACTTGAATAAGCAGCAATTGTAAAAACATCTCCCAATTTTTGTACAGGATGAAGAGGATGATGATGACTATGTTGAAGGAGGTGATGAGGAGGAGGAAGGTAAGTGCTCAAGTGTTCAAGTTGTGACTGAAACAATCAATTCTCTATAGTTCTTTGTCTTTGTGGGTTTGGGACATGCATGTTAACACAAAAACAAAAGTAAAGTAAAAGTGAGGAAGGAGCAACAGTTTTCTGAAAGGAAAGACACTATCTCCTGGGCAGTTGGAAATTATTGTTCTCCAATGTGGGAAGAAGTGGGGCTCAGCTGTGCATCTTATTATTTACATACATTGAAAATATCCCTCAAGTACACCAGAGTCTCTGCTGGCAAAACCTGGCAGCCAGGAGCAGGTGGAACTTTCCCTTTATCCAGCAGAAAGTGGCTTCTCCATAAGCAATTCTGCTACAGGGACAAAGTTCTGTTTGCAAGAAATGGCTTACTGGAATATTTTTTAGTAAATTTTTTCATTAAAAAAAATCCATGTCTCTGTAAAGACAAATCCCAGAATTTCTCCCATCAAGCTCCCATCTCCTCCACATGCTGGGCTCAGCGGAACAGGTTTAGGAGCTGGATTTTCCACTTGCAAAAAATGGTATTTCTGAAGGAGCAGTGTGAATTCTTCACTTTGTACAAATGCAGCCCTGGAGTCAGGATGGGCTACTGGCCAAGGAATGACTGCTGGGGAATTGATGGAGTGGATGGGGCAGCACTGCACTGCGGGCTCCCACCACCAGAGCGCACAGCACACCACCCAAACCCGGCCCCTTGCTCCAGAGGAACCCAGGGATGATGTACAGGATGTGCAGGATGATCCCAGTGCTGGTCACACAGGGATGTTCCCATCAGGAACACTTCTGCAGCACCCAAACCCAGCCCTTTGCTCCAGAGGAACCCAGGGGTGATGTGCAGGGTGATCCCAGTGATCCCAGTCACACAGGGTTGTTCCCATCAGGAACATCACACTCCCCATTCCCATCCCCTTGGCTGCAAGTGCTGTGTGGGCAGAGCATAATGGGCTTTGTGTGTCCCTCTCTCCTTAGCAGAGGGCGTCCGAGGGGAGAAGAGGAAACGAGAGCCTGAGGATGAAGGCGAGGAAGAGGAGGATTAATTTGCAGGACCAGACTCTCCAGTTACGGAAGACGCAATAGTGATTATGCAGCTCTGTATGTCCATGTACCATAGATGTCCTGACAGAAATCCTATGTTAACTTTTTATAGCAGAAGTGTGGTTTTACTATTCCTGCCCCTTTTATCATTCCAGATAAGCTCTGATAGCCCATAGGGAACCTTCTGTAGAGAACAATTTTCAGCCCTATAATCACTGAAGCCATTGGTAAATTCCCCCCCAAATTCCCCCCACCAGACTTTTCTTTGGAGCTCTTTAATTTCGTACAATCTTGTGTGTTGGTCATTGTTAGCCCTGAATCCAACCCCATGCCCCACGGGTTTAATATTGGGAGTTTTCATTCAGGATTTTAAAGTTTTTACGCTTAAAAAGCTGAATTGAAAAATGCTCTACAGCAAATTCCCCATTCTTTTAAATCAGTTGGCCCTAGGCCAAGTTTTCCATGGATTCAACTGGAAACCCCCAACTAGAGGACACCCATGTTTTAGTTTTTTAAAAGGTGAGTCCTGTGATTTTATTTTTTTTTAAGGTTCCTTTCTATTTTGGGTGTTCCAGGGTAAAGCCTCAGTGGGTTTCAGAAGATGTTTTTGTTTTCCTGCTTGCTCCAATATTCAGTCTTTGGAGTATTCACAAGATTCCTTCAAGGGTGTATTTTGGCCAACTGAAAGAGTTGTGATCCTTAAAGGGTTGCAATCCATAAGTTTTCTCCCAAGTCCATTGTCACTGCAGGTATTAACAAAGCAATTAATGTGTAGTTTTAAACCTTTTTGCTAAAAATTTTTGTTAAACCTTCACTCACTTTGCTCTTGCATTGTCATTCTGGGAATTCTGCACCACTCATGGCTATAAAATGTATAAAATAGATGAAATATGCATTTCTGATGCAGAAGTGAACGGGTAACTCCTCCAAGCGTGTTGTTTTCCATCCCCCCCAGCTTTTCTAGAACTGTTGAAAGAAAGGATGAATCCAAGTTGGCCCTTCTCTGCACGTCACCTCTTAAACTGTTTAAATCTGGCTCTAGGCAAAACGCTCAGTTTGTGTATAACAGTTGGGAATTTTTGGGGGTTTACACTGAGTGGCTGCAGAGGTGCATCAAAAGCAAGCATGGGGGACGTGCAGAGAAGCTTTTTTTTCTAGCAGCCTTTATAAATCCTAATCTGCCCCCAATGTATCATCTTTCCTGTTGAAAACAAATTTTGACTTCCGCCATTCCTCCTTCAGGCGTGATCCGAGTTTCACACAGTGTAGTCGTGGTATCACACTGACTGACATTGTCTCACATAGGTCCTGAACCAAATATCACACACAGCTTTATTCCAGAGACTTATTTTTGTATCTGTCCTGGCTGTCAATAGCTGCCAGAAACTGGGGAGAGCCTGTGGGTGGGAGGAGGGAGATTCCTGGGCCTAAGCGAGTCAGTCCCTCATCACCTGGTTCCCTGTGGATGTTCCTTAGGAATTTCACACACTAGTTCAGTGTGACCTCCAGCTCTTTGGTGGAGTTTAGATCGTGCAGGGTTGAAGTTCTTCAAAGCCCCACTCTCTGTGTGTGGTTTTTTTCCCCCCCAACTAGAGCCTTAACTCTGGGTTCCTCCTGTAGCTGTGTTAGCGGGGCCGAACCTTCCCGGCCTCAAAGTGGAGTCTGGCAGGCTGTGGTACACTCGGGAACAACTGACTCCTTGGGCTTTGTGATTTTGAAGAATTATCTCTAAAGACACTAGAAAAGCCGTGGTGAAACTTCCTTTGCAGCCACAACCAAGTCCTGTGTTTGTGATGAGTCCTGGGGTGGGTCAGTGCACGGTTGTCATGTCCTGAAAACTCTGGGTGAGGCACTCACTCCGTGCTCAGCTTTGAGAGAAAAAGTGTTTTCCCATCCTTTTGCTTACTGTCTTTAGATTGAAACTTGTTATTTATAAGTGTGTATGTTAGAGCACTTCCATGTCAGGGTTTTACTTAACTGTCCGTTACTGATGCAGATAAAATTAGTTTTAAATGGATAAAAAAAAAAAAGAAAAAAAAAAAAAGAGTCTATTTTGATGGATTAAAATAATGTGGGTAGTGGGCATGTTTGGATAAGCGAGTCCAGCTCCTGACAGACTGAGCTCCGAGGGGTGACAGCCCTTTCCTAGGCCAGACTTCCCACTTCCCAAACACCCTCAGTGCCGTGCATCAGCCACCACGTGGAACCTGAGCCCCTCACGAACCCAAGAAATCTGTTTGTCCCAGTGTCACCATCCCCGGTCCCGTGTCCTCCGCTCGGCATGCAGCAGCAGCGTTTTTTAATGAGGAATTCAGAGCCTCCAGATAACTTTTGAAACTTTTTTGCTTGGTGGGTGGTCTTTTCATGCAAATACGTCAGGGTGGGTTTTATATTTTGTAGAGGTTTTGTCCTATTTTAATGCTCTTTGTATGGCAGTCTGTATATAGTGTGGTTTGGTTCCTTCTCCGACTCTTTCCTGAAACTTTGGAGTAACTGATTTTGTGCAACTGTGTTTTGAATAAAGCCATGACAGTGTTAAATTAAAGACAACAGCCCTGCAGCACTCTTCTGGTAACTTTTAGTTGTAACAAAACATGTTTCCTCCCCATGTGTGCTGTAAATTTTAAATTAAAAAGTTTTCAAACCGAATTATTTCAAATAAATTGAGCCTATTGTATTGGATTACTTCTCGGGGTATGTCCACCTGTGGAGAATAGGATATTTCTCAAGGAATGGAGTAAGGGAATTTTCTTTCTGGTTGTGTTTAAATGGGGTGGAAATCTGCAGAATGGTGTGTGTTTCTGGGGATGGAACTTGGGACTTCTGGTACTTTAGTCCTCGGTAACAGTGGAATAGTCGTGGAATAATGTTCTGGAAAACCTGAATGATTCCCTCAGTGTTTCCAGGTGAGTTTAAAACAGATGTCATGGACATCCGAGTCTGGGTGAGTCTTTGAGATTTGCTTATCACAGATCCTGTGCAGCAGCCTGAGCCAAGTCTGGTGCTGAAATATTCCTCACACAAGAACAATGTTTAAAAAAAACCCTGCTGCTCCTCCCAAGCTAGAGAGAGCATTGTTTTATCTTGGGATTAGTCCAGCATTCCTGGCAAAAATCCCTTGGATGCACTTGAGAAAGCCCTTGGCAAACAGGCTTTTCTGCTGCTGGATGAGCAATTAGGCAAGAAATGGGTGGTGATTTTCTGGGATATTTAATTCATTTTAAAGGGTGGGGAAGAACTGCTATTCCAGCTGTAGCCCCACACTGGTGCCTTTATCCTCTGCACCCCCACAGGATCTGGGGCCAAACAGGAACCTGACTTTCAGGGTGACATTGAACAGGTTAAATCCATCTTTTGGGTGCTGCAGGTGGGTGAGGTAAAACCAGGCTGTTACACGGTACTTTGATGGCAAAGGAGAGAGGAGAAAGCCCAAGTGGTGTGTGGGCACATCTTCAAAGCCAGGAAAAACCTGCTCTGTGGCTGATGGGTTCCTCAGCTTGTCATGAGGTGTGTGGAACCGGCCCTCCCTGCCCCAGCCTCTAGTTTACACAGGTCACCTGCTGTCACAACGCCAGGCACCTGTCGCTGCCGGGGTCTCGAGATGGAATTGAGCAGGCACCAAGGGATGCGGCCGCTACACGTAGTCCAGCAGCGCCCTAGGCTGCGGTCTGTTCCACTGGACAGCTCCCCCGCCCTCCATTTTGTTGCAGTGAGGGGAAGCCGTGCCGGCAGGCGGCTTCCTCCATCCCGCTCCTTCCTCCTCCTCCTTCTCCTGGGGCTTTTGTCTTGTGGTGCCCTTTCTTGCTCTCTCCCGGGCCCTTATCTCCCCCTCCCAGAGCTGCTGCTTCCCCTCCTCTTCCTTCCTCAGGGGTCGGGACGTTTTTTCCCCCAGCCCAGGAACCCGCCTGAGGGGGCGGGCGAGCCCCGGGCGGGCCCCCAAGCGCGGGAAACCGCGACCCACGGGGCTCCCCTGACGCGGGCAGCAGGGGCCGGGCCGCGACCCCGCCGCTGATTGGCTGAGATTTGCCGCAGTTCCTCCCCTCCGCCTTCCCGCCACCCGCGCGCGCGGGGCCCCGCCCACAGCCCCTCAGGCCCCTTATGGCGGCGGAGAGGTGGAAGCTGTGCCCCCAAATGCCCTATTTACCACGCCAAAACAGCTTCTGCTTCCTCCCCAGCCTTCAGGAGAGGCTTTTCCCTTCAGGCTGTGTGAACTTTATATCGGTGATGGAAAACAACGTGGTTCAGAGTCCGAGCGGAGAAAACCGAAAATGCAAACCATGATCCCGAAGGTGGCTGTCACGCCGCGCGAGGAAGGGTACATTCAGCCTTTGGCACAAATGCACCAGGTGAAAATAGGAAGAAATTCCTCACAGAATTCTTTAGGTTGCCTAGTTAAGCCCAGTAGCAAGAGTACTCTAAAGTATGTGGTTTCAGGCAGCTTCTGCTGCCACGTAGTTCCTAATGTCCTCCAAGTTGCTCCTGCTTTCCCAGGGCTGTGTGGCATGTGCAGGTTCCAAGGCAAATCTCCCCCTTTCTCAACTATATCCCTACATCCCATTGCCCATTTCTAAGTTAATTCAACCCAGCTACAGCACTGAAGGGATTTGGGGTTATTGTTGTGACCCAGGTGCCTGGGCCAGGGGAGTGAAGGTCTGGGGCTCCCACAGGTCAGGCTTTGAAAAAGGGGAGGGTTTTTTTGGTATGAAATGTGACCAAGAACTACTAGAACTATCTCTTGCCATTCCTGCACGTTCCATAATAATAGTTATGGAACCAGTTAATATAACCAGTTAGCCTTTTTGCCCCTTATTTTCCCTCAAATGAAATTAATTTTTAAAATGCTGTATTGCCGAGGATATAAACCCCAAGGGTCTCTCAGTGCCTAGATCACAGGCAGCTCACTTTCAAATTTGCTCATCTATATTTTTATGTGAGAATGGGGGAGCCAACATTCTCCTGGAATCCCATGAATTCAGGAATTTGGCCTTGGAGAAAACTGTAAAATCCTTTGAGCTGCATGATGGAGTAATGAGAAATCTCAGAATGAAAACTGCCCCATTTTCCAGCAAAGAAAGCTGTTGTTGATTTTGGCAACAGAGCTGCTGTATGCTAAAAATACACCAGTTTAACTGGTCATACCCATTGCAAAGGTCTGAACTGAAGAATGAGATCTGAATTTATGAGCTAAAAACGATGCTTGAATTATTTTTATCCATTTTCTGAGTCTCTTGGTTGTGCCAGGGGTTGCACTGCCACATTAGATGTGCACACTCGTGTTCTGCATTTGCTTATTGATCGACTGGCACAAATGGAGAATCAGGAATGCAGCTCCCCCGGGGTACCAAAATGCATGGGATAGGACAGAAGGAGTCAGGGACAGCAGCTGCTTGAAGCAGGACATGGAAAATGTCCCTCTGCAGAGCCTGGGGCAGGGAAATTCCTCTTGCCACTGCTGTTGGGAGGTTTCTCACTGGAGTTGCGCCTGGGGAACACTCCTCTGGTTTAAAATTTTTAAATTACAGTTTATAGTATGCTTGGTTTCTGCTTTGAGTGTGTCTTATTTAAAAAATAATAAAAAATGAGCCCCCAAAAATAGCCAAGGAAAGTCTTTCCTACTGTTTCTAATTGAATTGGCACAAATGAGGGGGAATCCAGAAATAAATCTTTGGCCACAACAGCAAACCAGTAGAAAACCACAGGACACATTAAAGCTGGGAACTCCTGGCACTGAGGAAAGGGTTCTCTTCTAGGAAAAAAAGTGACCCAGAGTGTGGGTTTGTGTTGGAAAAGGAACTGGTCTCTCCTATGTGAATGAAACATATTCACACAGGATTTGAGGGGCATTTCCTTCTAGACTAAAGTTAAAATAATCTAGTGATGACTGAGGAGCAGCCAGCCAGAGCTCCTCAGAATTGCTTTGGTGAAGCACTGATATCTTTTGGCTATTTGTGAGGGGCTTGGTCACATCCTTGTCCCTGGGAATGTTGAGAACATGCAGGAATCATGTTTAAGTAGGAAATTGAGGCTAATGGCATATTGAAACTAAGGCATCCCTGCAGCAACTGCCTTTCTGAACTCATTTCAGGATCACATCTGTGTCTCTCAGCTTCATCACCATGATGAGTCATAATTATTCTGCTTAAAAGTGTGCTGGGGTGTTTCTTCTACACTCCGTGTGTTTTGAGTGAAGCTCCCATGTCACAGCAAAACCCAATTGGAATAAATTGGGTAATTTGTGTTTCTGGAAAGCAGGGACATCTTCAATCTGTTCTTTCATCAGTGTCACTGTTGGAGGATCCACACCAAAAGCTGGAGGATCAGCTTTGGGAATTCAAGTCTTGCCCTGTTTTGTGGAAGTCATAAGTGTATTTAAGAATGTAACTGAGTGCTGATTTTTTAATTCAAATACTGGCTGTGCTCACACCAGCTACGCTTGTGTGGCTCCAAAAGGTTCTGGTGTTAAATTCTGTGCTTGGGGTGTGCTTTGAAGCACAGACTTGTGGAGATGAGAATGTTTTCTCTGGTGATCTGCTGAGGGGTGTTTCCATCTCAGTCATGTAGTGCTGGGGAGGGGGAAGGCTGCTTGTTGATGAAATCTCTTACATTAACATACTACACAAATTAATGAGGTTTTTCCTGAGAGAGCCCTTTATTTCCCTCAGTGATCCAGAGTTCCTCCTCGTTCACATCCCTGCAACACACCACATCATTCCCCTGCAAGCAACAGGAGGAATGGAAGGAGGAGGAATATTAACCTCTCTCTGCTCTGAGGTTCTGGATCACTGGAGGCTTCAGTTGTTGCAGAATTTCTGCATGAATGTTAAGCATTCTCACTACAAAGAAAACTCCCAGATCAACACTGAAAAGCAAAAAGTAGTCCCTTAGACAAAGTGAGGAATCCCAGAGGAGACAGGAATAATCAAGTGCCTGCAGAGACAAACTGGTTAAATTTGGGAATTCTCACGTGCTTCTCAATGCAAGTTTTTGAAGTGCATTAGTAAACTTCCCAAATCGCTCTTTCTCCTCTCTCCCACATACCTCCACTTCTAATGGTGTGGAAAATGGGAATCAAACAGGTCTGGACCAAAGTTAGGGCTGCCTGGCCAGGGTGGGAGCGGGCAGCACTCGGGTTTGCTGTTCCTGGATGAGTTTTCCTGTCAATCCGTGCCTGAAGTGCTCGGGGAACCGGGCAGCGACACGCTGCTGCAGAGCCCGTGTGATTCCTCCTGTGCCGCGTGCGGAGCAGGGAAGGGAAATCGTTCAATAATTACAGTTCCATGGAAAGCTCCCGATGGCTGTTCCGTAGGAAAGCATTCCCAATCCTGCTGGACTCGGGTTGCAGAAGCCCTGGGTGGGGAGAACGAGCACTAGAGGGCACAGCGCGACCAGCGACGGGCGCGGGGCTTTGGCGAGGGGGAGGCAGAGCCCGGCTGTCTCTGAGCTGCCTTCCTCCAGCCGTGAGAGTCCAAGTGACTCCTTAAAATGGCACCTTTTGGAAGGTTCTGGACTCATTAGCTTCAGTAATTCAGGGACGAAAATGCGGCAGAGAATCAGAGGATATCCCGGGTCGGAAGGGACTCTTGCCCAGGGAGGTTGTGGACTCCACATCTCTGGATGTTTGAGGTCAGGTTGGATGGGGGCTGGAACAGCCTGGCCTAATGGAAGGTGATGGGATTTCATGGTCGTTAAACTTCCTGCCCCACTCAAACCATGCCATGATTCCACTCTAAATCCTTGCCCTGCACAGGACACCCCAATGAAGGCAGCAGCTGCTTCCATCTGTGATGCTTAAAGAACTCGTGGTGAGCTGTAACATACCTAGTTTCACACACACACATTTTCCATAATTCTTCATCTTTAAATAATCCAGCTTGGGTGATAATGACCCAGCTTAAGGCTCCTTCTGACACCAGTGGAGGGAGTATGGCCCTTCTCTGTTTCGACACAAATACTGAACAAACAAGGAATTAATTGGATTAAAACAATGAAAAAGGAAAAGGATTTTTATTTTTAAAGAATGAATCAAAATGATTCATGTTAAAATGGAGGAAGTGGAAACACCAGCTCAGGATTTCTGTCCACATTCCATCAATGACAAAAAAAAAAAAAAAAAAGGGAAGGTGAACTTGCTGGCAGGAAATGTGAAAGAAACAGGAGGAAAACACAACATCCCTCTGTTGCAACACCCCAGAACTTAGTCAAATAAAGCAAATGTGTTTAAAATGAGAAATCCAGCACAAAAAAAAAAAATTATGGAGCACGCTGGGAGGCGAGGCTCTACAGAAGTTGTGGTGCACTGGGAATATCAAGAGCATGTAGGTAGAGGAGTGAAAAGAATTTTGTTAAGCACAGGAAGGAATCAAAGACAGAAAACGCAGGAAATCTGTGTTTGGAATTGACTGAACTTGGTGGGTTGATGCTGTTCTTTGCACTGGGTACCGTGGAAGTTTGGTGATGACAAACTTTCCTGATTCATTTCTGATCCCTCTTGCTGCCTGCCAAGAAACCGAGATATTTTTTCTTTCCTATGACTTGATTTCTAGAAACCTGGAAGGAAAAACTCCAGAAGGAGTAGCGTTTCCATTTCCTTCTGGTTTCATTTCCCTCTATCTCCAGTAACATAAATAATTTTATAAGTGATACAAAACATTTCCAGGAAGCATTCCCTGAGGATCCTCTGCCCAAACAAACTCCTAACTTCCCTCTCTCTCTGTGTTTCAGTGAGCGCTCCAGCAGCCTCATTGTTTGGATAATTCAGGATGCCAGATGGCTGTAAATATGTTCACAATCCTCCTTACCCTGCTCCCTCCTCCCTGGCACCCTCACTGCTCTACCCAGTACTGAGCACCTGGTCTGTTCCCATTTGGAGTCTCCCTTCTCCCCTCTGGAGCTAAATTGGCACTACTGGTTTGTATTTTCCCTTCAGATGAAGTGGGGAAAATCTTAAAGAATGTTTTGTGCTAGGGAATACTGAATATTTCTTCACTATCACTTGCACCATCAGTTAATTGAAAACGTGCCTCCTGCCCTGTGGCATCAGCCTCCTTCCTGCAGGAATCCTGGCCCTGACACAGGAAGGTGCAGCTCACCTGCTGAGGATCACGAGGGAGGAGCAGCTTCTTCCTATTTTGAGCACAGCGATCTCATACTTACCCTTGGCATGGGGTAAGGGCACACAGAACAGGGTGATTCATCCCAAATCATGCCCCAAGGACCTGGCAGAGGCAGCAGTTTGAACAACCAGCTCCATTCTTCCAGCCTCACAGGCTGTGGATTCATTGTCATACTGATCCTGTTATTCCATAACTCAGGAGGACCCAAATCCTGGGGCCTGAGCCCCTGAGATCACTTTTCTGTGTAATGAAACATTCCCAAACTGCTGAACAGTAAGAAAATGACAGAAAACTCTTTCAATGGCACGGTAAAAAGGGAAGTTGGTTTAAAAACATCTGAAAATGGTGGCAGTGACGTTTTGAGAACTGAGGAATAACTGAGGTCACTGAGCTGCCTGAGGAACACTGCAGCAGCACAAACTCAGGTCATAGGAACAGTGAGCTGTGCCCATGAAGAAATAAGAATTCAGCCAGATTTGTCTGTGGTTTTACTCTCATTGATAAGCTGTGAACTCTTCCCTGGAAACCAGGAGGGAGCAGATGGCAGCAGGTAAATATCTGACTTGAGCAAGGACAGAGAAACTGATTTTCCAAAGGGTCTATTTGATGTACAGAGGCCAAATGTTATTTTTATGAGCCAGTATGAGCCAGACCTCTCATTCATTGAACTTTACCAGTTTGTATCCTGCCAGCAGACCTAACCCAAGTGTCACCTATAAAGGACAAGAGAGCCAGCAGCCTGGAGCAGGCATTCCAAGCAGGTTTTTCCAGGAACTGACAGGATTCTGAATGCCACCTCACGATTTCTGGGAAGCACGACTCCCAGCTCAGTCTGCAGAAAGGTAGACACTCAGATTATATATAGCAGCAAGTGGGCTGGGAGGAGAAACACTGCACAGAGCAGGAGGCTGCTCTGGAGAAGCCCAAGGAGTGTCTTGTGCAGCACAAACCACAGTGGCACCTGGCAAGTGGAGCCAGGCCAGCACTGGCCTGCAGGCAGCTCAGTGGCAGCCTGTGCCAGAGCCTCCCCACCCTCACAGGGAAGAATTCCTCCCCAAAATCCCATCTAAACTTCCTCTTTTTCAGTTTAAAGCCATTAATGACTCAGCCCATTCGTTGAGAGTCCTTTAAATAATGATGTCCACATATCCACTGGCTCATTGCAGTCGATGCCAGACCTTTGCCTACTGCCCAGTATCAGAATCAGAGCCACAGATTCCTCCAGCTCTGAATGGTTCCCTCTGTGCTCCTGTCCTACATGTATGGGCTCTTTATTCTGACCACAGGCCCTGTTCCATCAGCCCCAGGGCAGGGCTTTGGAAGGAGAAATCACCATTTCAGTGCAGAACTCCCAAGCCACTGATGTCAGGAGGGGGCTGAGCTCTCCCCTTTGAACTCTGGCTGGTCTGGCCTCTCCCAAACATTCCCAAATGTTAAAAAGATTTTAAAATCCTCTCTTGTCTCTAGGCTGGGATGATTTGTGTCAAAGCAGAGCAACAAATTTTTAAACACATTCCAAATTAAGGAAGTGGAAGAGTCACTGTCGTTTTCAGTCCCTCAGGACATTTTATAGATTCAAACAAATCAGCAGTGACTGAAAGCAGAGATTTGATATTCCTGGGCCAGGCTCAGGAAACATTTCCAATAGGTACAACTGCAGCTGCACCTTTCACCTTTTCCGTGGTGTCACTTTACCAGGTGTCACATCAAACATGCCCAGTGTCCACCCAGCCCCTCTGGCCTCTCAGGGAGAGGAGTATGGGGATCTCTGAGCCTGGTGAGGAACTCTCTGACAGCTTAAATTTGATTTAAGGAAAAGAAATCCAAGACACTGTACTGTGTATCTCACCAAAGAATTCCTTCCTAAAGAGGGGGAACACGCACAAATCTCCACATGTGCATATTCCAGGATTTGCACACAGGTATATCTGGCATAGAAAACCACTGAAATTTTCCCTTTTCTCTCCTTTTTTTTAGGGAAATGGGTCTGTTCTTGCTGAGCTTTAATTTGCAAACCCAGTTGGAACTTGTTAAGTCAATAATTATTCTTGTGAATGTGGGTCAAACTATTTTATGTCTCTTCCTCTCTAGGGACTTGGAAGAAGATTCAATCCTCTGGCACTCCAAGATAGGAAGCACCACACTTCCCATTTTATTTCAAAAGTCCAAACTGATTGTCCCATGGGAGAAAAAGCTGATGAGGGACAGGCTGGTGTGAGTGAGAGGCATTGCTGGAGTGCCAGGTGTTCACCTTCAGCTGCTGACACAGGTGTTCAGGAAAGAATACCCCCAGCTCTGATAACATATCAGCATGCCTTGGGATCCCGTGGAATTTATTCTAAAGGTATGTTAAACATATTATTCAGTTGGGATATTGGAGGATCTATAGCTTCCCACCTTCTACCTCTGGATGAAAATCATACTTTCTCTTTTTAAGGCATTTGCCTTATTGGAGGGGAAAAAAAGCAACAATTTCTGCAGTTTTCTTTATCAGTAATCCAAGAAATCCTTCTGCACAGCAGGAGCCATCAGCTGTGTTGAAAAATTGTATTTATCCACCCCCTCCTCAGCCTGAGAACCCTCTGCCGTGAGTTTCTGGTGTTCCTACTCCACTCAGGAGGTTAAGGGCTTTTTTAAGGATGGAAACTGCTGGAGAAACTGGACTTTATGCACCATAGTTTTATTCCTGTGAGCTGCTTTGTTAGGTGTAATTCCAGCCTGCAGCACAGCCCACTGCTACTGGAACAACATGAACCCATTTCTGCTTTACACCCGAGTTTTGCCGCCCGTCAGCAGTGTGAAAGTTGCCTCCAAGTGTAAATTCTATTTAAAGCCACCAAAAGCCCCTTAATTGGTACCTCCTGCTTTCCAGCAGGACTGCAGAGACACTGCAGCTGTCCCCAAATCTGCAGTGGGTGAAACTTAGGGTGGCTGTGTGTCGCTGTGGGGCTGCACCCCAAAACGTGCTCCCTGGGCAGGAACTCTCTGGGGTGGGGTCAGCTCTGTTTGAGCACAGCCCCTGTGGCTTGTGGGGGTTTGTTGGGGTTTCAGCCCTCTCTTCCCAGGTTGTTTGTTGGGTGCCAGTGGTTTGTAGAGTCATGAAATCATGCAGTGGTTTGGGTCTTGGGAGGGACACCTTAAATCTCATCCAATTCCAGCCCTGCCCTGGGGAGCGACACCTTCCACTATCCCAGACTGCTCCAAGCCCTGTCCAACCTTGGACACTTCCAGGGATGGAGCCACCACAGCTTCTCTGAGCACCCTGTGCTGAGGCCTCCCCACCCTCACAGGGAGGAATTTCCTCCCAAGAATCCCATCCTAAGGTCTCTGTTATTCCCTTAGAAAGGCAGAGGATGGAGGGGAAGCAGGGAGGAGGGGGTTTGCTTAAAGCTTTTGAAGCAGAGAGGGGAAAAAAAATAACCAAAAAAAGGCGCCTTGACTGGGAGGGTGGGTGGGCTCCTGTGTGCTGTGTGCAGCTGGGGTTCCTCGCCCCACGGTCCTTATTTGGCTGGGAGCAGGAGCATTCCAGGGATTGGCTGTACTGGGAAGCAGGCAGGGAGTGCAGGCACTGGAGCTGAGTGCCAGCTGACGAGCACAGCACACGCTTGCCCACTCCTCAGCATGTGTTGAGCAAATTGCAGCTATTTTTACAGGAGACGCTTTGCCTACATCTTAAGAATCCAGTCCCAATCCCGTCTCCCTGTAGTGGAATGGGAAATCCCTTTCCCAGCCCCCTTTTCCCTGCTATGTGTTTTCAAGGCACAGTTGGGCAGAACCCAGAGTTCTTGGCCATTATCAAGCTTCAGACTTCTCTGCTGTGCACTGCCCAGGCCAGGGCACTCTGTATTCCTGTAATGATCCAATGTTTTGTCTCCAGAGCCAACATAATTGCCACAGTGGACAATACCAGCCCTTTCTGGGGATGGCAGACGCTGCTCCACTGCTGGGTGAGCACGGCCCCTTTGTGCAGCGTTACTCCCGCATGGATAGACCCACCGACCACAAAGCCACCTCTGTGCTACCCTTGGCTTTGCAGCTCCCCAGGGCTCCCTGCACCGTGCCAGCAGCTTTGGGAATGCCACCAAGGGCAGGGGGCAGGGCAGAGGGCTGGCAGGAGGCAGCAGGGAAACAGAGGGGGGAAAGTTTTGAGGGGTGAGCAGAGAGGCGAGATCCCCAAAACTGCCTTTAGGAGCTTCAGGGCCTCGCTGGAGAGAGCAGGGCAGGGCTGCTCAGGTGTGCCAGGGATGGCTGCACCAGCAGCTGCTCGTGGTGATCTTTGAGCCCTTCCCAGAGCGTGTGCTGGCTCTTCCAGAGGCCTCTGCTCAGAGCAGCATGGCAATGAGCATTCCAAAATCCAAGGAGAGTTGCTGGTGTGGGAGCCACAAATACAGCACCTCGCTGGCACTACCTGGGATGCAGCTCACAAGTGGCTCCTTGCAAAAAACTTCATGAAGCAATCCAGTTCATCAACATGGAAAGGCACTGAAAGTTATCCCTGAAGTATCACTGGAGTCTGGTTAAGCCAAACTCAAAGAGAATGGTTTGGGGTTTAGTTTTATTTTTTCTTTAATTTAAAAAAATCTGGTCATCGCAGCCAGGAAAGGAAAGAGAAAACACCAACCACAACCAGGAAGTAACTCTGTGGGTTTAATATTTTCGTGGACTGTTTGCCATGTAGTAAGGGAATTAGGTTTCCTTTTAAAAAACGAGGAACAGTTGGATGTTACCATGAGTGAACTTGTGAGACACAGTCATGTCCTGCTCGTGGGTGTGAAAGCTGAACCAGCCCGTGAGGCGACGATCTGAGCTCTGCTCCAGGCTCAGCTTTCCTTCCAGCAGGGCTGATTCAGATCTTGGGCAGCCCAAGCAGAGCCTGCTGCTGTCTATGACACCTGAGAGAGCAAGGCAAACCTACCCAAACTGCCATTGGCTTGTGGTGTCTGGCTCCTGCACACACCCCCTGATTTTTCAGCTCAAAGAAAAGGTAAAAAAAAAAAAGAGAACTGAGAATGGAGAAGCCCAACCCCCCCCAACTGCTTGTGTGGGCTGTCAAATCCAAGGCTTTGATCCTCTGGTTGCACAGAAGAGAAGACACATCCCTGCTACCTCCCACTGCTCGGGGACAAGGGGGTCTGTGAAGCATTCATTGCCTGAAGGATCGGGGTGGATATGGATTGTGTTGCTGCTGCCCTTCTGGAGGGCTCTGTGTGCACCCCAAAGTAACTGTTGCTAACCCCAGGCTTTCTAGGGGACTGTGCCAGGACAGAGCTCTTCACCCAGCAAATGCCTTATAGGCCTGTGTGACACTGGAGATCAGCCTGGACTTCAGGAGAGTTCCTGGATAATGGGGACTTCCAGCCAGTGGTGGGGATGGACCTTTTTAACCTTTTAATGTCATTTATTTCTGAGAGGGAATAGGGCAAGTGTCCCAGTGAAAGAGATGTAGTTTGGGGCACAGCCCAAACATGAGAGCAGCAATGTCAGGGCTCATCCAGCTCCAACCCCATGGGATGCTCCAGGCAGACATGGGAACCAGTGCTCGCTCCTGTCCTTGGGGCATGACAGGAGCTGGGGCCTGCAGTGCAAAGGGAGCTCTTACAAAGGAGGTATAAACTGCAACTGATTTATTGGAACACTGGGTTGATTCATCAGGGGATGCGATGGAGGAGAGGAAGGGTCCAAGCTTTGAGAAGCAAATTTGGGTGAGAACAGGCACCTTTTCACTCTTTTGAACACTGCAAATAATAATAATTAAAAAAAAAAAAAGACCAGATGTCCGCCCTCCCCAGTCCCTCCCTCCCATCCCAAGGCTTGCCTTCACATCATGCTCTTCCTAAACTGCGACTGTGAGCTCTGTTTGGGCTTCGAGTCTGACTGCTGCAGCTCAAACTGTTTGTACAGGTCCCTCAGCTCTTTGATCTCCTGCAGCACCCTCTTGGCTTGGCTCCAGGTGGAGGAAGCCTCCCCCAGCAGCCTCTCAGATTCCTGCAGGATCCTTTCAGAGTCCGACTTGGAAGATGATGAGGAAGAAGAGGTGGTGGTGACGGTGGTGCTGGTGTTGGAGTCCTTGGTCTTTCTCTTGCCTTCCCCGTAGCCCTTCACTTCTGTCAGCAGTTCCTGAGTTTTTTCCAGTTTCAGTGCAACCAGTTCCTGTATCCGGGACAGCTGCTCCGGCTCTGCTGAGGCAAAATGAGCCTCCAGCCCCTTCCTCAGCACTGCCCGGTGCGTGGAAGAGTCCCGTCGGGACAGGATTTCTTCCATGGAGGCACATTTATTCTTTTCTGAGTGCGAGAGCTTTTTGGGGACCTGCGGCGTGTACATGGTCCCTTTGTCAAAGGAGTCCTTGCGCTGCCCAGCTCTGTCCCACGAGGTCACCTCCTGCCGTGGGAGGCTCCCTGTCCGCCCTTTCTCCGATGTCTTGGTGTTCTCCGAGTCCGAGCGGCGCCGCCCTGCAGCGAGGTGAGCCACGGATTTATCCAGATCCACCCGGAAACTCTCCTCGCAGGTGCCGTGATCCTCCGGAGAGGCGTCTTCCTCCTGGATCAGGTCAAGGGTCAGCATTCCGTCGGAGGTTGAGGTAGATGCCTGGAGGAGGAGAAAGCAGGGATGAGTTGGCACCAGAATGGCTGCCCCTGCTTCTAAGGATCTCTGCACTGTGGATCACACTGAGAGAGGGAGCAGGAATGCTCCTTGCTCAGTGACAGAGCATGGAGGTGGATTTTGCCAGGAGGTTTGCACATTGCAGTGGTCCACGAGAGGATGAGAGCTGATGACCCAGAGCTGATGATGAGGAGAAAGCAGGGATGAGTTGGCACCAGAATGGCTGCCCCTGCTTCCAAGGATCTCTGCACTGTGGATACAAACTACAGAGAGGGAGCAGGAATGCTCCTCACTCAGTGACAGAGCATGGGGGTGGATTTTGACAGGAGGTTTGCAAAGTGCAGTGGTCCACGAGAGGATGAGAGCTGATGTCCCAGAGCTGTCCTTATGGCAACTCTCAGCTCAGCATGGAGCTCCAACACCAGCTCTCCTTGCACTTCCTTACAAATGGAACGCTTGCAGGGAATTTCAGCCAGGGATTGGTTGTACCTACCACAGCCATGAGGTGACCCCGCGTGGGAGGGCGCCGGGAGTGCTGGATCTTGGCTCTGTCACGCGTCGGGTGGGCAAGGAAACTGTCCTCTTCAACGGTGACCTGCAGGGTGACACAGGCTGTGAGCATGGAACACGAGCCATTCCCAGCTCCTGGAGCTCTAAGCAGGAGGAGACTGGCAGGGAATGGGGTGTGGGAGTCCAGTTTTGGAAGTGATGCAGTGTTCACCTGGTCTGTCCCCTCTCTTCTGTGATGGGATTACATCTGCTCAAGTCATTCCTGACAACTGAACCTGTTGGCAAAGACTCTCCTGGAAGCCATCTCTCCTGTTGTTTGCTGTGCTGCTTCCTGCTCTAAAGCCTCTCCCATAATCTGACCTTGGTTTTCCTTCACTACAGTCTCTGTGCTGCCATCCAGGAGGGGAAAGAGCCTCCTGGCAGTGCCATGGTGCTGTGAGAAGCTGAGTGTGAATGGGAGATCTGAAACAGGTCTGAGCTGAGACAGGGTTGCCATGAAACATTAATGTGAGAGTCAGCCCTGGAGTGAGGGCACAGCCTGCTCCACGTAGCTTCTCCTTCACACTGAAGGAAATTATGTGGGAATGCTCACCCTGACCTGCCTCTGCCCCACCTGGTGTTCTGAGTACACCCAGTGTCCCCAGGAGGAGGCTGAACTGGGGCTGCCCTGTTAATTTTCCTGGAAAAAGCTGCTTTGGATAACTGGGACTTTCACACTTCCCTTGAGGAGCAGGAGGAGCTCTGCTGGAGACACTTTGTGTGGATGTGTCTCCAAGACAAGGCTGTTCCCAGAAGTCTCAAACCTTCACCCAGCCTAAGACACGGAGGCTGGGGCTCAGCCTGAATCCTGCTCACCTCGTCCAAGATCCGGTTTTTAGCACGTGTGATCGCAGAATTGAGGGCATTAATCCAGGACTCTTTCTCTTCTGGACTCACAGCCAGGAAGATCAGATTTGGTGCCTACAAAAGAGGGAATTCAGTTCAGTGCTGGAACTCACACAGACGAGCCCTGGCCAGCGTGAGGCCTACAGCCTCTACAGAAAAGGCAAAGCAGAGCTGAACCTCCAGCCCTGTTTGCCCCACACAGCAAACCCCAGGACCATCTACATCCCTCCTTTCCCTGCATCTCCCAGGAGCATCCACATCCCTGCCCACACCTGGAGCCAGTGGTTCTTGGGCTGGCTGCAAGCCTCACATACCGTGTTTCCAGGCTGCCTGGAGTGGGCAAGGGTAAATTTGCTGTGGTTCTTTTTGCTTCTACTTTTGGACTTCCGAAGCTCTTCACATTTCTCGTAGTCACTCAGGTCAAACGTTTCCTGTATGGTTTTTTCATCTTTTACCTGCAAAACAGCAAGAAAATTAGAGCTTTGCAGATGCCAGACTCTACTGCTCCAGCCAGCAGGATTTCATCATGAGGGTTTTGACTTGTCTCTTCTGGAATGAGGGAGCATCTTTAAAAGGATAGCAAGAAAATCACACTTTGCCAGGTTAATTCCTGCCTCTTCTACACCCAGAGTTACTGGTGCCAGGGTGAACAGTCATGCAGGTGTGATCAGACACAGCATTCCTGCTTGTGGACCCTCAAAATGTGCAGGATTTATGCAGGATTTACTCCAGCCACAAGGAGAGAGCCTGTGTGCTGGGCCAGGGCTAGGATGGAGGTGAGAGGTGCAGGAGAAGGTGGACTCTTGTCTCTGGTTCAAAGGGACAATTATTCTCTGTAGACAGCAGAGCAAGAGGTGGAGTGAATAAGGATTAGCACTTCCTATTTTTTACCCTGTGCTGGCAGCTGGCTGCAGGGGAAGCACGGCTGAGCGCAGAGTGTGGACATGATGCTGAGCCCCAGCCCTAGAAGGGGGCAGTGGGCAGAACCCACCACCCAGGACAGGGGCTGCTAGGCTGTCACGAGGCTCTCAGTGTCCTTTAAAGAGTCCTTAAGTGATCACTTCACAAGATCTCCCATTTTCAAGGTCTGTTCCCCAACACTTTGCACTGCTGCAGTGTGACAGTTACGTGAGGATGGATCAGTGTCACAGAGGCTCAGATTAAAGATGAAGCTTGCACAGGGTCACTGAGGCTGTGGCTGCACTGGGGGACAGGCAGGGTTCTAGGGGAACCATAGGGGTCTGGATGCTGACCCCTGATGGTGCTGTCCCTCAGGGAAACTTTGAGCAAAAGGGAAATTACAAAGCCGTCTGAACCCTTCCTCTTCATCACCCTCCTCAATCCCACTCTTACAGCAGGGAAGCTCTGCTCTTCCACGGTAAACACGAGGAATTAGGAAATTGGGGTGGGAGACAACTCGGGTTTGCATGTCTGTTACAGACACTGCAGCAGGCTCAAATCCACATCCATCTGCTTAATCCGACTCCAGCCAGTCATGCCAGGCTGCATCAGTGGTGGTGGAGGGCGTTTAACTCAGGTGCTGGGAAGGCAGATGGTGGTGAGGGCTGAGCCCTTGGATTTCCTGAAAGGACTCCACCCCGTTTCATACATTTCCTCCACATTTTTGGGAAGCACTGAAGGAACTGCCCATGATTCTTCCACAGAATTTAATCAGAGAGGGTGACTAAACCAGCTTCCTAACCAGGGGCATGGATAAACTTGACCATCTGGCCCTGCCTGATGACTGCAGTTCCCCTCTATCCTTCATCCTTGTGCTCCTGAATGTGTCCCAGGATCCACAGGACAATCACCAGCACTGCCATACCTGATGGCCCGGAGCTGCTTCCTGCTTGTGACACATCCCCTGTGTGTCTGGGTGTGATAACAGAGCCTGTCTGGCTGCACATCCTCCCTACACGCTGCTAATCGGCTTTGATCTCTTCCCACTCCCATCCTACAATCCACCTCTTTCCAAGAATCTCAGCTGAATTGCAGCAGGAAAAGCCGATCCCCCTGCGAGCCTCCAGCTGTGCTCTGCGGCTGAGACCAGAGCCCTTGCTCCAGATGTTTGCTCATGTGGGTCACTGGGGCTTCCCCAGCCCTCCCCTTCCCCTGCAGAGCTCACACAGCTGGGACTCGACCTCCTTCCTCCAGGAGTGTCCCCAGGAGGCTGCAGGACAGAGCAGGTGTCTTTGGTTCAGACAAACACCCTGCAGGTGCAGCTTGTCCTTTAAACACCTCAGAATGAAGCTCAGAGTGAGCCAGGGCTCTGACACTGCTGAGGGGATCCTGCCCCTGTTTGTGACCCCTTATAAAATGCTTAAAACTGGGAAGAAGCAACATCCACAGTGGGATTCCTGGGGGAAGAGGGTCAGCAGCAGCCTGGGGTAGGTGGCTGTGGTGGCACAGAAATTCCAGGGGGTACGGGAAGAACAGTGGATGTCTCACATCCAGCTGAGCCCCCTCTCATGCTCAAGTAACAGAGCATTCAGGTGTAGTGAGAGAAACTAGAGGAAGGTGAAAGGCAACCAACTCCAAAAGCACTTGTCAGCTCCTTTGTGGGAGGCTCCTGAGGCCAAAAGGAGGGAGGTGGCAGCATGAGAGGCAGCTCAGAGCAGCCTCAGAGGTAGGAGAGGCACACAGGACAGTCATGCAGGCCATTCTACATGAAAACAGAACAAAACCAGCCCCTGAGGAGCCACAGACCTTCTGGGACCTTGTGGCCAACAGAGCTGAAATCCTAGTCACTGTTAATTGCAAGTGGGTGACAAACCTGCAAGGTGTCACCTCCTCCACATTCTCAGTGAGATTGGGGCCACACAAATCAAATCTTCCAGGTTTCTCCAAAGAGGACTTAGCTGGATGTGTCCCAGGGCAGTACTCAGGAGGAAGTGGCCCCTGGTATCAGTTCTCAGGAAGGGATGAAGCAAGAGGTTGATGGTTGATTTTGGCAAAACCATTCCCAGTTGGGAGGTTTCCAGCAGGTCTTTCCTTCCCCACAAGAGATTTCCTTCCCTGCCAAGGGATTAAGAATTGAGGGATCTCAGAGCCTCACTGGCAGGTGGGTCCTGCTCTCTGTGCCCTGTGGGGAGCTCAGGATTGGAAGGATTGAGGTGAATCAATCCCAGCAGGTGCTGCCCTGGCTGTCTGCTGGCATTGCTGTTGAACTGTACCCATTCGAGGCAGGCAAAACAATCTTGTCCTGTGGTTCCACCTGTGGCCAGGTGAGGGAAGGGAAACTGAGGCATGAAAAAGGAATCAGAAGCATTCCACAGCAGGAAACATGTCTCTGCAGCCATGAGATCACGCAGCCCCACACCCCTGGCAGCTGCCCCTGCTCAGGGTGTCGCTGCCTGTGCCAAGGCTGACACTGCTGCATTCCTTGCACTCCTTCCCTCGCAGCTGCTGGCCCCAGGGGCACCCTGCACTCCCTGTGCCCTGAGATCTGGGGGGCTGTGGGCACATAATGGGTCAGAACACCAGCCCAAATCCCCTGTCCAGAGGGTCACAGCTGTTTGTGCTTCTAAAGCTCTGCTCCCCATAGGAAGGCTCCTTGCAGCGTGCTGGCAGCAGGAGGGTCTCTGACCTGGGTTAATTAACCACCCTCGGGTGTCACTGCTGAGAATTTGAATTTCCTCACCAAGGTGTGAACTGCAGTGACTCTGAACCTCCTGGACCCAGGTCAGGGCTGTGTTTTGGGGCCAAACCATGCAGGGAGGGGCAGGGTAGGTGCTCAGTCACACCAGTCTGGGGTGTTTGCTGATGATCTGCTTGAGCAGTTCCCTGCCACAGTGGGACAGGGGAAAATGAGGAAGGTACAGAAAATCACAAGACACCCAGTGAGAGGCACCCATGGGACACTCAGTGTGGCTCAGGATGTAACCAGAAACCTCCAGACTCTCACTGCAGCCAACTATCCAAACATGGGCAGTTTTGGGACAGGCAGTTCCCCTTTGTAGGCCGAGACCAAAGTTTCTCTTCCTCCAGCTGAGCAGCTCTGCTTCAACAAGGGACAGAGCTTCCTGCAGACCTGGCTGATGCCAGGCTGTCACTGGGACAGGGATGCTCATGCATGTGAGCAGGAGTGTCCAGTCCTTGTCATGGCCAGGTCACTGCCCTTAGCTGATGAGGGACATGGCTGCTTCAGTCCCTTCTCCAAAGAGTCACCACCAAGGCTACCAGAGACACAGGTCCCCCAGAATCACTGAATTATGCCATGGTTTTGGAGGGACCTTAGAGCTCATCTAATTCATGGCAGGGACACCTTCCACTAGCCCAGGTTGCTCCAAGCCCCATCCAACCTGACCTTGGCCATTTCCAGGGATGGGGCAGCCACAGCTTCTCCGGGCAGCCCGTGCCAGGGCCTCCCCACCCTCACAGGGAAGAATTCCTCCCTAAAATCTCATTGTTCTGCGTACAGCGGCGCTCACTGAGGGCAAACACCCCACGGAGCATTAGAGAACCGTGTATGCAAACACCCCCAGCCCCCTTTGCCGGCTGTGCCGCGCTGGAACCGAGGAGAGGCACCTCCTCGAGTGCTCTTGTGATAATTGAGCCGGTGCCTTTGATAACAAACAAGGGAACGCTCAAGAGAAGCGTTTCCTCATCCCCCTCGTCACCCCTCGAGCTGCCCGGCAGCCCCCGGCTTCCTGCAAGGAAGTGCCGAGCCCGGCTGTGTCAGCTCGGCCGCTGCTCCGCGGCACAGGCAGGGACAAAGCTGGGCCAGGAACAGGGAACAATTCCCAGAAATGTGCCGGGGGGAGGGACCATCGTGAGGAGAGCGAGGGGAAAGAATGCAAGAGTGAGCTAAGAAGGTGGCGGTGTGCTCAGCAGAGCTCAGCCCGCTGCAGCTCATCTCTACAGAGCTGGTTTTGGCTGATGACCAAACGCTGAATAACCGAGGATTTTGGTGTGAGTTCACAGAGTTCAGCAGCCGTGGGGGAGCAGAGTGAGCACGGCCAGAGCCTCAAGCTCCCATTTCGGGAAGTGTCAGACAAGTCCCACAGCTTTCAAAGGGCAGCACTCAAACACCCAGTTAGGCATTTAACATCAGCTGGGCCAAAAAACTACATTTCCTCTCCTTACAGCCTTGGCTCTGGCAGGGAGAAGCCCAGGCTCCTACCAGGCATTCCCAAATTCTCCTGACAAAACTCTATAATCAGGGCTGGTCTCTGACCTGCAAGCCCAGTCCTAGACAGACAACTGGAAAAGCACACAGATTCCCAGGAGGAATCAGGGTGGATATTGATGGGATTTTGTTAGTCTGAATTTTGGAAATCTCTCCATTCCAGACCTCAGCCTGTGCTCAGCTCTGAGCAGTTCTATTCCACGGTCTCTTCGTGCAGCATCAACACCTGCCTCTAGTCAACACAGTTCCTGAGGGATCCCGGGGTGGAACAGACAATTCCCCTTCCCCACATGCTTTGGGGAGATGGGACTCATTGCCCTGCTTCCCAGATGGAGAAATTCAGGCAAAAGTAAATAAATGTCTGGTTAGAATTCATTTAGTAAGCACATGGCAGAGCCAAGGAGCTTCCAGGAGCCTTGGGATTTAACCCTTTCCACTCTGAGATGGTGGGGAGGGCAGGAATGTGGCTTCACCTGCAGAAGCACCTCTGGAGCAGCTGCTGAACATGAGACAAGCTGCCAGGAAATAGCAGGTGCTCTGGGAGCAGAGCTTGGAGCCCCGGGGCCTGGGAGGGGTCCTGGCTTTGCTAAGTGCTGATGCTCCAGCTGCCATCAAACCCTGCACCCTGTGAGAAGGGTTTTGGGAATTCTTGGGACAGCCCCCAGGAACCCCTCGGGATTCCCTACAATGAGACCCCCGGGATGCCAGACCCCCCTGCCACAGGCACAGAGTCACCTTAGTGCACACCAGCACCAGCTGTCACCTCCATGGCCTGCACAGAGTCACCTCAGCACACACCAGCACCAGATGTCACCTCTGTGACCACATCTCTGCTGGCCACAGATTCTTCCATATAAAGCCTCAGCAGCGGCTGCTGCGTGTTATTTATGGTCCCTCACACACACGTGGAGCCTGGGGGCCTCCTCAGGCCCAGCTGTGAGTTTTTCCCCCTATGAAACACAAACACAAGAGCTTCTTCTGAACAGGCTCCAGGCTCATCCCTCTCTTGGGCTCCCAGCACACCTGGATTTGATCTGTAGCTACCTGGACATCTGCTGCCTGTTCTGTGTTTCTCTCTGGCTCTGGAGCAGTCAGAAGTTGATGGGAACAAGCTCTGGAATGCCAGCAAGCAGCTCAGCACGACCTGGGCATTCAGTCCACTTTTTAGGTCATTTCTCTGTTATAACAAGCCCTGACCCTCTGCCTGTGCCATGTCCATGGCTCAACCAGCCTTAAATCAAAATTGTTCCTTCCTTTCTCCAGGTGCTGGCAGAACCAGGCCAGCCAGCCAGGCATCCAACCACAGTCTGTCAGGAAATTACCACCAGTGAGGGGGAAAACCCAGAGAGACCAGGATTTTATCCCAAATTCCCTGAGTTTTAGCAACCCCATGCCTGCTGTGGGCATCACTCTGCCCAATGCAGCTCTGGGATGTCACAGGGGATAGGAGGGAGGAGAGCTCTGGCCTGGGGACTTCTTCCTGATGGATTTATGGAGACAAAAAGCACAGGGGGGGCGTGCAAGGACAGCCAGGTGCTGGCTTAGCCTGACAGTCACATCCGATTACCTCCAATGTCAACACCACGTTAAACCCCAAAGCCCAGCAAGGAGATGAGGGGCAAGTGGAGGGGGCACGTGTTAAAACAGGATGTCGATCAGGGGTGAAATTCCCCCGTTTTCCTCTTGGCATAGGGGAAAAATACAAGAGATCGAGCTGTAAATGGCTCGATTCCAATTGTGAGAGTGGAGTTATTTCCAAATAGAGAGTGAGCAGGTGGGAACAAGGCAGTGTTGGGCTCAAGGGCGGAGGACAGGCACAGAAGGGAGCCGGCATTGCTGTCGCCGCGGCGGAAAGAGGGCTTAACTCTCGCTAAGTGAATCCTTTCGTGTCTCCACGCTGGGAAAATGTCTCCCAGCAGAGCTGTCTGGGAGAATCGCTGTCAGAGCCGACACCGACCCCGACCCCGGCCGGGTCCTGCCGGCGCCAGCCCGGGGAGAAGAGAAGCCCCCGAGGAACCTCCTCGGCCTGGCTGGCGCTGGAGGGGCGCTGGGAAGGGCCGGGGCTGCGCCTTTCATATGCAAAGGGAGGAAGGGGGGATGGGAAAGGAAACTGAAACCGATCCTACCTCCTTCTCCGAGATGTAAAGCTGATCTCCCTTCAGAACCACATAACGGTTTTTCCAGATTTCCCTAAAAATGCCTTTCCCGCAAAATTTCCGCACCCAGCCGACCTTCTCCGGCTGCACAGGTTGCTGGTTTCCATCCTGGTGCCCCTAACACAAAGCGAGAGGGAAGAAAATGGGGGGGGCGGGGGGGGGGGAAACGGGATTATTCTTGGTTTTACACTCCTTTTCTCCCCCCACTTCTCTCTTTCTCTCTTTGCCCAACTTTTGTCTCCCCCTCCCTCCGGCCCCTCTCTCCGCCGACGCCGGGACCGAGTCCTTCCCCGGGGTCACTCCACGGGGATTTTTGTGCTGCAGACACGAAGCGACAGGAGCAGCATCGGGAGGACGCTGCGAGGAGCGGGCAGGGTTCCCTCCGCGGTTATATAAGACAGGCCGGTGTCTCTATCGCCTCATCCAGCGGGCATTTACCCATGGAAAGGGGACACAGAAGGGGGATGGGCGGAATTTGAACCAGCTGGGGTTTTCTTACTGCGGTGAAAATTGCATTTCGGAGCTTTTTATGTGCAGTTAATCCAAGAGGTGAAATCTGTGGTTGGTTTATATCAGAGATATCTCTGTAGGCAGCGATGAGACATCGCTGGGTGCAGCACACAACACGGCAAAGAGCGACGGATTGATGGTGCCTCCGGATTTTATCGTTTCCTTGTGTTCCAAGATGAAAACTGCCTGCCTACATCACCCAGTGTCTGTGGCGGCTGCGGGAGGCAGGAGGGGCAGGAGCAGGGCCGGGCGAAGGGTTTGGGTCTCTTTGGATCCGCTTGGGGGGTCTGTGCGCTTTTTGCGAGGTGCGGGGGGAGAGCAGAGGCGAATCGAACAACCGGCCCCGAAGAGACAACCCCCCCGCCCCAAAACATCCAGGAGCCTCCCTCACCCAGCCTTACCCCGGCGAACAACCGAGTCTCTACTCACCCTTTTCGCAGAATTATTTTTTTTCATCGTTCCTTGATACGCTCGGAGGCGATCTGGGGCGGGGGGGCGGGCGGTGGCAGAGGGGCTCCCGCGGCCTCCAAGGCGCGGGGGAACACCCGGCACTGCGCCCGAGATCCGCGCTGCCTTCTCCCCGCGTACCTCAGGGCCCTCTCCCGTTACACGGCGCCCAGTCCGGTGCTCTGAGCCATCTCCAGCGCCGCCGCCGCGTCCCCCCCCGCCGCCACCATCCCGCAGCTCGGGGGGCTGCGCTGGGCTGCGCCGGGCTCCCGAGCTCCATCTATAGCCGCACGCCCGTGACGTCGGGGTTCGCGGCACGGGGCGAATCGCAGCCCACGAGGGTTTTTCTTCTTTGTCTCTGACTCACCGAGGACGCGGCTCCGCGGGGCAGCGGGCGCGGGGATGGTGGTGACTCGCTTGGTGGCCCCCACCGGGACCCAGCCGCGTTCTCGGCGGTGTCATGGGTCACCGGGAAACTTCCTAAGAGAGGGAAAAGCGGCTGGGTGGCACTGGGAGGGTTTTCTCCCCTAAAGGTGTTCGGAAGTGTTAACAAATCACTCTGGAGAGGAGTTGGGAGATTTCCTGGGGAGGGTCGCTTCCAGCACGGAGGGTCTGACAGCTGGGATTCAGTTGGATTCGGAGCATGGCTTCCAAAAGTGAGGAGACACTCGGCTTCCTAAAAATGCCCTTTTTTGGCTTATTTTGGCTGTCTCCTTCATGTCGTGCAAGTCCAGAACAGTCTGAGTGTGGGACTGAGGTCACGGATGGGATTTATGGATCAGAAGTGGGTGAGGTAGAGGGGGAAAGCAGAGAAAAGAGAAAATGGTTCTGTCCAGAAATAGATTGATCCATTAGTGGATCAGCTTCTAATGACAGTGTCCATCCCTTCCCAGCTTTACAGTCCATCCCATCACTGAACAATATTCCCCACTCCTGATTTCAAGTTGTAGTTTCACTCCAGTACTCTGGAATTAATGGACACAGAGTCCTAGGGATGTACTTGGATTATGGAGTATTTCCAGAGCTTCTGTGAGTGTTTATATCCCATTCTGAGCATTGACATTTTTGCCATGAGCTGTGGATGCACTGGATACCTGAGAATACCTGGCACAGACACCAAGTCACTCTCTACACCAAATCCAGGGGTTGCTTTTTGTCCTGTACCTGTGCAACCCTGAACTCCATGGGGCTCAGCACCAGGATTTGCCATCTCTGTGCCTCAGTTTCCCCTTTTACCCCACGTGGCCAGAGCTTGGTCCAGGCAGGGCTGATGGCAGAGGGACAGATGAGCCACCCCAGCTGCCCAGAGCCCCCAGTGTATTCCTGGGACACCACGGAACCTGCCAGTTTATTTAATGACATTTTGCCCACCAACCCTATTTGCCTACATTTTGTCCTTTCTCACATCCTGTTTTTGGTGGCCAGAGCCTGCAGAGCACCGGCTGATGGCCAATACCAGATGGCACAGTGCTGGTGGCACTAGGACAGCTCTGTCATGCCCATACTCTTCCCAAATGTCCTCTGGTGCCAGGGAAGCTGCCCTGAAACCACAGCAGGTAACACACCTGCACACACCTCCCCATCCCTGGGAGCAGGAATTCAGCTGCAGTTGGAATCCTCAGGCTGCTCTGACAGTGCGACAGTGACTCATGCTGTGAAGGATGTGACCAGTGATTCAGAGCTGGAAACATCAACAATTTACATGGAAGGAAGGAGAATAGGAGGGAACCCATCTCCCATTTCTGTACCAGGAACAGGCAGCTGCACTTCCAGCAGTGACCCTGGACACCAAGGGGACAGGTGACATGGTTTGTGCAGCTTCTCACCCCCATCCCTGTCCCCATCCCCACGGGCAGCATGAAAAGCCTCTCTGAGGTGTGTCTGTGTCTCTCCTTATGTTTGCTACCCCTGGCCTTCATGCTGTAGCTGCTCCTCGTTCTGATCCATAATAAACAGTTGCCAAAATCACGTCTTCTTGCAGAGCAGATCAGCAAACTCTTGGTTTATTTATGTGTTTAACACCCCACACACAGCGTTTTGCCTCTGGATATCAAGTGTGAAGCTGCTGCCTGGAAGGCGAGCAGAGATTAATTAGGACACATGCTTTTTCTGTCTCTCTGATGATAATTACAGTGTTGGTGTCTGGGAAAGGGGCTGCTGGAGGAGTGGATGGGGCAGGGGGCTGCCCAGGATCCTCTGCTGTGACTCAGCTCCCTTCTGTTGGGGTCTCAGGCTCTCTGAGACCTGAGTCACCTGTAAGGGGGAATTCACTTGTGGCTCTGCCTGTCCCAACAACCCAGAATTCACCAAAAATTCACTGTACAGGTGCCTACCCAGTTCCACCCCTACCTGGGGGCAGAGAACCCCCCCTAGCACCGATTGTGTTCTCCCCTCTCTTCCCCCAAGAGCTGCCCAGGACCCCCAGGGCCAGGATCCCTCCTCCTTGCAGGGCTTTGCTCTCTCCCACATCAATGGGACTTAGTTGTGATGCCAAGATAATTCCCAGGGATTAGGGAGCTCATTTCATTTGATCTGGCTTGTTAATTCCCAATCAAGTGCTGATTAGAGTCCAGGGAGCAGAGCTGGAAACGCACTTGCAGGTTCTTTGGTGTGGTCCTAGAGGGGAGCAAAAGCTCTCGAGGAGGCTCAGGCTGTAACCGCACCTTGTGACACTGGGAAAGGGAAAGTGGGAATCATCTAGCAGACAGATTTGGCCAAAGTGGGGGATTTAATAGGATTCAACATATACAGACAACAGAGCAAAGGGCTCCTGTGCCCACCAGCTGCTCCCCCAGCATAGGGCAGCATCGCTGGGTTCCTCATGGGACTGATCTGGTGTGTCCCAGTAAAGAGCCAGGAGCTGCAGGGCTTTCCCAGGCTCTCCTCAGGTGACAATCCCAGTTCTGGAGCTGTTTGTGAGGGCACAACAAGGAGCTGAAGTGGGGGCACATCCTTGCTAGTGCCAGCTCCAGCATTCGTGGTCATTCTGGGTGTGGAGGGGAAGCTCTGGCTGCAGGGCAGGAACATCCTGCTCTGCTCTGCTCTGCTCTGGGAAAGCTCTGAACGTGCAGAAAAATACTCATTCCTTCAGGATTCACCGTCGGCTGCTGGACCTTGCTGGGACTTGGGAGCTGTCAGCGCTTCGACCGCGGAATCCTGCGGCTGTCACCTCCTCCAGGAAGCTGCCAGGAAAGGTTCAGGTCAGTGGAACAAAGGCCAGAGATCTGCTCAGGGCACCCTGATACTTGTCCAAGAGGTGTCCAAGGCCAGAAGGGCTGTGAGTGTCCCCAGCAGAAGCCTCAGGCCTGCTGGTATCACACACCCACGGCTGGGAGCAGCTCCCAAAGCCAGGAATGCTCCCAGCTGGAAGGATGCTGCTGGAGGATGGTTCCTCTGGCAATGAGGGACCGTGGCCATTCCCAGGCTGACTCATCCCTCAATGTGCTGATCAGGTGATCTCAACAGCAATGCTTTAAGAAACACCCAAAAAGATAAAGAAATACAAACCAAGAGATCATACAAACCACAAATCCTACAGAAATGGGATTTCCCTAAACTAGGGCTAGTTTTTCCTGCCCAGGTTATGAATCTTGAGGGGGTTAGAAAAATAGTAAGACCCTAAAATCCCCTGCAAAACCCTGCAGCAATACCCAGCTCTGAGTCCCATTGGACACAGCTGGGAGGGGGCACAGCCAGGGCACTGCCCACGGTGGCACCAGCTCTGGCACAGGCTCTGGCACCTGGCTTTGTGTTCCAGCCTGATCTCTCCCTCCTCCAGGTTATTTTTAGGCACTAGAACCAGGCAGAACTGAGCTCTGGTAAGGAATGACTGGTGTTTTTAGGGTCTCCTGGTTCTGTGCTGTTTGGAGCAGGCTGTGTCTGTGATCAGTGACACCTCAGGGTCCCTTGGCATGGCCTCTCTGAGCAGTCTGGAGTGACTGGAGGCAAGAGCCAAACTCCCACCTGCCCTCCAGGGATGAGCTGCACCACAGCACAAATCCCCCTGGGTGAGGCTGCTGTTCCAAGGACCCTGCAGATCTTGCAGGAACAGGTGAGGACCCAGCACAGTCATCTGCAGGTACCTCACAACTGCTCCACCCAACCAGGGAGATGGAACTCCCAGGAGAAATGAACCTTGCACGATGAGGAGGGTCCCCAGGAGGATCCAGTGCCACCACTGCAGCCCTAACTGGGTAACTGGGTCAGGCCCCACATCCTGGGATTAGTCCCAGCAGGTTTGTGCTTAACCTGCCCAGGATGAGTCAGCCCCAGCACCAGATGTTCCTGGCAACCCTTTTTATCCGATTATTGATCCTTTGTAACCCTTTCTTCAAACCCTGCGGAATTGCACTGGGATCCCTGGCAGCAGAGCGGATTCTCCATCCTTTGGGCCGCCCCTCTGGGCCCACAGATGTTGGTCCCAGTTCCAGCAGGGAGTAAGAACAATGGAACCAGGATTAGGTGCTTACACGGCTGCTCGGCGCATTAACACCCAAATCCCCTTGTTTCTGGTGACATATCTGCCCTAATCCCGCGGGAATCAGCAAGGCCGTGGATTATGTGAGGGGTGGGGACACGCTAAAACCTGGCTTTCCTCGTATCAGACACCTCACGGATGTGCTGAGATATCCCTGATCCTAGGGAATCGTGGATAACAGTGGACAGGAGACAGTTTTGTTGTCCTTCCATCCTCAGGGAAACTTTATCTAAGGGAAAATGGATCATTTGGGACATGGCTGTTTCAGAACAGGCCCTTTGCTGTCCTCCCCAGGCCACATCCAGCCCTTCCAAAGCACCAGCATTTTATTTTCCTTTCTTTTTTTTTCTTTTTTTGCCCACTTCATTCTTTGAAATGCAAATTTGGATACAGAATCCCAGTTTTTCTGTAAATAATTCAGGGACTGCACAGCAGCAGAACCCAAACCAGCCCTGGTGGGTCCTAGCAGCACCAATCCAAGTGGATCCAATGATGGAGCTGCAGATCCTGAGCTTCAGCAGCAGCTCAGGATTTTCCCACCATCCCACACTGAGCACTGGGAAGCTGGAGAGGATTCCTGCTCTCCTGCCTGGTCAGCAGCAAGCTGTACCGATGGGAAGCAATTCCCACTGTGGCCTCAATTCTTTCCTGTGCCCAAAGTGAGTAATTTGGGTTCAGGAAAAGTTATTTGTATTTATAAACTAGACATTTCCCACTGGGAATTTTATACTGACAGGAATCTTTGCCCACCTTTAGCAAAGCAGCTGCAGGTTCACTCAGTGCTGAATTCCCATGTGCTGCTCTGGCTTCCCAGTGTTATGAACTAGAAAAAACTCTACTTGCCTGCCCTTAAACTCATGGAAATACAAATTAAACCTCCAGCTCAGGGATCTGTCCCTGAGCTACCATGAGCAGAGCTGGGTCCGGGGCACTGACACCCCACCCATTTCCATGTGGGGATCCCACAGGAATCCCAAATTCCTGCTGTGCCAGGCAGGAGAGGTGGATTTTACCTCCTGGTGTTGTGGATGGTGGTGCCACCCAGGACAATTCGGACACCGGGGTTGGAGCGGTTCAGGTTGAACACAGCCAGAGCCTCCTCGTAGGTGGCCCCTCCGATGAGGAATACGATGATGTCCTGAGGCCTGGGATAAAGGCACAAATCATGGAATTGTTTGGGTTGAAGAGACCTAAAAGCTCATCTCGTTCACAGCAGGGACACCTTCCACCAGCCCAGGTGGATTTAAGCCCTGTCCAGCCTGGCCTCGGACACTGGGATGGAGCAGCCACAAATACTGAGCTGGGTTCAGACAAAGCCAAGAATAAATCCTGAACTTTGGAGTCAGTGATCCACGATCCAGAGGGCACATCCTCCAGACCCTCCCTCATCCCTGTGACATGCTGGGCTCAGAGCTGAAAACAACCCACTGAATGCTGCCCCAAAACCTCTCCTCTCCTGAACTTTCACCCACAGCCCTGAGCAGCCTCCAGCAGCACCACCCCGATCCCTGTGGATCCACACGCCCATGTTTAATGCATGATCTGCTGGGGCTGGGAAATGAGATCGATTCCAGAGTCAGACAAGGACACAGCATTGCCTTGGCAGCTCCCAGGCTCAGGACAGCTCGTGCTTGTGACTGATCAGGAACCACCAGGATTTGTGCCTCAGTTGACCTGAGGGGACATTTCCCAGACAGCAGGGAAAATGTGGGATGGTAGAAAGAAACCAAGCAAGAGGAAGGGGGAAAAGCAGGGAAGCATCTTCCTCCATCCTGCTTTGAAGTGAGCTGCTCCTTCCCTCTCCTGTAACCATCCTCCCAGTCCCCTGGAAGAACCAACACCAGGAATTTCTTTCTTGGATCACTGCATGGACAGCATGACCCAGAGAAATGCTGCTCCTGCCTGGTTGGGACACAGGCACAGAGGGAGCATGGTGGCCACTAGATTTCATGGATGCCCACACCGCTTCCTCCCTGCCCAAGGGGATGTGGGAAAGCAGGGAAAACTGATGGAAAAAGTGAGTGCAGTCCTTTCCCAATGTGATCTGTATCACTACCCACCCAAAGCCTGTGTCTCCTCAGAGTCTGGGCTGGGTCTGCATGACCCTCTGCAGCAGGATCCCATTTCCATTGAGAACAGTAGTGGATGGGACAGGAGAGCTGCAGCTGGACTATTTCTGTCAGTCCCCAAACACCAGATGGCACAGCCATCACAGAGCTAGCTCTGATGAGCGAGGGTTTCATCCTTCACCTGAGCCTCCCAATGGGAGTGGCACATCTGAGCCAGCAAGGCAAGCCAGGATGAGACATATCCCACTCCTGGGAACATTCTTGGGGACACGAGACCTCCACATCCAAGAGGTTTCTGTGCCACGCCCCAGTTCTGTTCATCATCAGTCCAACCCCACTGTGGGGACAGGGTCAGGGATACCAGGGATGTCCCAGTGCAGGCTCTGCCCCAAAGGCCCCGTGTACCTGTCCCGGAGTGTGTTGGGGCCCAGGTAGGGATACTGGCTGTCCTTGAGCTTTCCCTTGATGAGCTGGTCCAGGGTTTCCTGGAGCAGAGGCTGGTGCTGGGTGTACACATTCTCGATGCCCTGCAGCCAGAGAGAAGCTCCTTAGGAAGTGGCCCAGCAAGGAAGGAGGATCAGCAGAGGTACAGCAGGTACTACCCCTGAATTTGGGATTGAGAAGCTCTCCAGCAGCTCATTCCCATTGTTCTCAGTGAAATCAGGCCCTGAAACTGTGAAAACTTAGACCTGAGCCAGCAGCTCACAGCATTCCTGCCAGCCCTGCTCCTCTGGGCTGCAGTTTTGGTTGAGCTTGTCCCCGTTTCCCCAAGGCAGCTTGGTACCTTCAGGCCTTTGAGGAACTGTTTGGTGATGGCCACAGCATCCTTGGGGCTGAACAGGTCACTGCCTCGGGCTCGCTTCCCTCCATACTCCACCACGGCAGACACCAGCTGTGCAGGAGGAGAGGGCAGGAGCCCTGTCAGCCTGGGAGCTCCTTCCAGTCACCACAGACACCTCATGGAGGTGTGGAATGGGGACAAGGAGCCACAGAGATCCCAATGGAACTGCACACGGAGGTGAGGGGGCAGAGCAGCAGCACCCCCACATCCCTCAGCCCGCCTCGACCCTCCTGCTTGAGGAGAGGCTTCATCTCCATCGCCTGCAGCAGCGACATCAGCTCCTCCACACACGAGGTGACATCATCCCGCTCCTCCACCTCCTCCCCAGCTGCTCCTGGCACTGCTGCCTGTTCCCTCCCTGCCAGCTCCTCTCCATCCCCAGCCCTTCTCTGGAGCCACTGCCTGTACTGCAGAAACTGGGAGAAGTGGGGGAGGAAGAGAAGAGAAGAGAAGAGAAGAGAAGAGAAGAGAAGAGAAGAGAAGAGAAGAGAAGAGAAGAGAAGAGAA
>VZUI01006337.1:0-33907 GCA_013401135.1 Cettia cetti | reverse complement strand
TCCCGCAGCCCCGGGAGCCCTTCGCGCCCAGCCACGGCAGCGCCTTCCACCTGCCCGAGCCCCAGCACGCCGCCGCGCTCTACTACGCCAGCTCCACGCTGCCGGCGCAGCGGGTGAGCTCCCCGCTGCCCGCCCAGCCCGGCGGCTCCCCCACCAAGCTGCCGCGGGCCGGCTCCGCCGCCGAGGGCGCCGCCTACGCCACCGCGCAGCGCCTCTCCTCCCCGAAGCAGTCCCCCAGCCGCCTGGCCAAGTCCTACAGCACCAGCTCTCCCATCAACATCGTCGTCTCCTCGGCGGGACTGTCGCCGTCCCCCATCCGAGTGACCTCCCCGCCCACCGTCCAGTCTAACATTTCCTCCTCTCCTATCCACCAGTTAAGCTCCACCATCGGCACTTACGCCACCCTGTCGCCTACCAAGCGGCTGGTTCACGCTGCCGATCAGTACAGCAAGCACTCCCAGGAGCTGTACGCCACCGCCACCCTGCAGAGACCCGGCTCCCTCGCAGGTAAAACCGCGGCCGGCAGCGCCTCGGGTCCGCGGCCGCGGCGGGGGACGGGGCTGCGCGGTGCCGCCGCGCCCGCGGAGGGAGGCGGCGAGGGGCGAGAGGCGGGGTGGCAGGGCCGCCGGCCGAGGACGGGAGCGAGGGAGAGAATGGGGGGGCGTTTGACAGAAGAACGGCACTTGAGGGAATTGCGGGTGCGTTTCATCCTGGGTCGTGCCCGGAGAGGAGGCTGCCTGCCGCCGCCTGAGCACAGTACCTGAGTTCTCCGGGCTCGTCCCGCCTTCCCGGCGCCGGGCAGGTGTGCGTGCTGCCGGGGGTGCGGGGCTCGCCGCGCTCCCTGCTGTTACCCGCGGTGCGGGTGGGGGTTTGTTACTATGGCGAATCCCTTCCCTGCCGCTGTCAGAACCTCTGAGCCTTTTTGCAGGGTTTTACGGGCGGCTCGGAGGTACTTGACAAGTTTGGGGTTACTTAGCGGGAACTCCCGGTGTACCGAGTCGTGCCGAGTAAGAGGTACCGGTGATTTGGCTCCGAGTGCTCTTTGGGGAGCAGGCTGTTACAGCTGATTTAATGTCTCTGTAAATGCAGACTTTGAGCAGATCCTAGAAGTGAGATACTGGTGCGCTGTTCTCTAAACCATCTCTTTGCTAAACTGAGCATCCTTCAGGGGTGGGTTTTTTGTGTTCTCAAAATTTCCAGTTTCATTGCTATAGTAACAGCTGCTATGCTCATATGTTCTCTTGTGTGACATAAATAGATTTGAAGATAAATAGGATACATAAAGAAGTTTGAGTTTATCAGCCAGGTATGCAAGTTTCTTACTGGAGTGAAGACCTCACCCCGTTTTCTCCTCTCACCCACCTCCCCTCCCCCACTCCAGCTGTTGTCGGCATCCTATATAATTCCAGTGTGTCTAAACACACAGATGGAATTAACTAATAATAAAATACACTTTTGATCTATCTCCTTGTAAGAACTATTTGCAGGAATTTTTTTCCTATTTAAAGGGCAGGTATTTTAAAGCTTTATGTCTTCATATATATGTATAAATATGTTTATATATATATATGAAACACCATATTTTGATTTCATAATGAGTAAAGTGACACTATCATTAAATTAAGGCTAAATTCAAGATCTTGGGATGCTTATATCAAGCATATCTGTTTTCAAATACTGAATCTCAGAATACTAGGTGGTTTATTTAGCAATTGTATTAATACAACTTCTTCCTGCTGTATGTAGTGCAATAGACTGTTGGCCACAAGTACTAAGTACTATCTTTGTACTGTTTGTACAGAAATTTAGATTTGCCACAGACTTTGTATTCTAGGGAGTTTTCTAACTTCATCCTATAGCAAGAGTTGTTTGAGTCTAAAAAGGCATGGATAGAACTGTCAGCGTCAAAGGATCGATTTAAAACTTACATACCTGTGGCTATGAACTATTAGTATTTGCCTGATTTTTCTTACTTTTGTTCTAGGATAGAAGTGTTACCTTTGGAAAGTTTCTAACAGGAACAGTAGTTTTTCCTGTTTATGAACTGTTAGCATTGCAATTTGTATTGGGGGTTTGGTTTTGTTTTTTTTTTTTTTTTTTTTTTTTTTTTTTAAGAAAGCATCTCTATAGCATTGCAGCATCAAATCTGTGATGATATAACTTAGTCCAAAACATTTTTATGTAGAGGGTTAAGGTCCGGCATAAAGACTGAAGTGTTACAGAAGCCGTTTGTCCTGGGCTAGATCTAAGTTGAAACGTGGATTTAGGCTTTTTTGGCCTTCTTGGCCACTAATATTTCTACAGACATTCCTAATAGGATTTTCTACTTTGTTCTGATGAAAAGTTAGGGAACTGACAATCATTTTCTTGGATTGCTTTTAAATAAAAGCTTTTGATATGACTTCTGCATCTTGCATAACCTGCATCTTTTTAAAGCCTACTGCAGGGCGTTGCCTGATTTACTGATTTATGGCTTTGGTGAAAGAAAACGCCTGTAGATGAGACATGCATTTAGAAAATGGCTGGTGTATTTTTGTGTGGATTTTCCTATGGGAGGAAAGTAGTGATTGACCATTTGAGTTTGCTGTTGAGTTTGTAGAAAAATGATAGAGCAACACTGACTTTGCCAAGTGTTGAGCTGATCAGAACAAACGTTAACAATCTACTGGGTCACTCATCTCTTAGGGATTTGATTTTAAGATATGCAAAACCCCTCGTTGTTTTATTTTATAACAAATGGAAAACCATGTAACTTGAATAAGTATTAGGTGGCAGACCTGGAGAGAGAGGCTGTTGCTACTTGAAAGACTCAGTGTAAGAAACAATATGTTAGTAAGTACCTTTTCTTTTTTTTTCCCCACAGTGGTGACATGGCTTTCAAGTAGTCCTTGAAAGGAGCTCTATCACATGATCCATTCTTTTCCAAAGGTTTCCTATTGTGTGCTCCTACCCCTTATTTTCCACTGCCATTCTTGTGCATGTTCCTCCCATCCTGGAGTTACACGTTTGCTAGCAGTGTTAAGTGCCTGACTAATCTAGACTTTCACTGGATTCACTGAAGCCAATGGACTACTCAGAGGCTTAAAATTAGCATATGCTTTAGAGTTCGCCAGGATCAGATGTTACAGATACTACTAAAGCAATCTTAATTTCATCTTTTTTTCTGTAAGTATTTTTGCTCAGAATGGGTTTGGAATTTGAGCTCTATCATATTTTTTGGGAGTTTTTCAGTCATCGTGTTAGAAATCAAACCCACTAAGAAGGAGAGCAAGCAATTGTATTTTGAAAAGCTAATGTTCAATAAATTGTGGTTTTGCTTCTTGTTCAAAACATTCAAAGATGAGTTGAAGTTTTTGGGGGGTTTTGAGAGAGAGAGAGGAGGAGGAAGAATGGAGAACAGTTGTCACATTGCACTGATTGATGGTTTGTCTGCTGTGATTAATGTGAAGTTGCATTGCTACATATGTGTCATCATAGGGATGATGTTACACTAAGTAATCTTTTTATATCTGGCAATAAAAGAATAAGTATTTGTAGTAATTACTGGAAACACAAATAATGCATTTGTTTTAATTATTTTTGCTTGATACTAGAAATTTGTCCTGAAGCTATCTAGTTTGTGAATACTGCAGGGTTTCAGTGTGCTAAACAAGCCAAACTGTATCAGTGCCAGACCTAGATTTTTAAAAGAGAAGACATTCAGATAACATCAATTTTTTAAAAAAATTAAAGTAAAAAGTTAAATAGATGGCCCAAAACATAATCTGTGTGAGACTTAACAAGGAGTTGGCATTATTTGTATTAATTTCCTACAAATTTGATTATGAAACAACTTGAAATTATAAAAATGGCAACTCTTAGACTTAATCCTGAATTTCAAATGAGACTTGCAACAGTGTGCAATGACTCAGTTTTAACCGAGTAACCTTAGAAACGTCTTCAGAAATGGCTTTTAGTCTAGTTATATTTGAGCTGCTGCCACTGCCAAGTGTGTGTGTATGGGTGTGTGTGTGTACATGTGTATATAGTGGCTCTGGTGAGTGTACATTTGCTGTGTTTATTCTTAGTCTAGCTGCTTCATTGCTATGATCTGCAGTTACAGTTTTAGAAGTAGTTTTCTACTCTGCACTGCTCCAAAGCATATTCGACCGTCTGTTCAAGCAGAGATCCAAATCCAGAAAGCACAGTTTGTAAACACCTTCTTGCAGCTTCAACACCTGGACTGAGCTTTGGAGTGCTGCTGGGAGCCAGGCTCACCGAAGCAGCCCATTTTGCCTGGAAGGAGAAGTGTGTAGGACAGCAAGCAACAGAAACGTGGGAAAACTCTTTCAGGAGGCAGGTCATGGCACAAGTACCCGCTCTTCATGCTCTTCTGAAGCATCTCCTGCTTCGCAGAGTCAGACAGACAGTACTGGAGGAGTACTGAGCTTATTTAGGAGCAAAGGGAAAGTAGGCAGAGTGTGTTGTTCAGGTGGTTTGTGCCTCAGGTTATGTGGCTGGGAGCAGCCCCAATGTTACAAACCCTCTTGTGCCTCTTCAGGTTTAGGGAAGACTAGGGATACATAAAGCAATGGAAAGTGGTTTTATGCATTGCCTTATTACAAAAAACCTAAAAGGATAATAATCCTGCTTGAAGACTGCACCATATTTCATAAACTGTACTAAAAGGTTAAGTTTAAGCAATGAGTGTTGATGTGATTCACTTGATATGATGCTAAATGGAAAGAATCTGTCTTTCATGTAGTGGTGACACATTCCACTGAAACAAGAGCTGCAGCATCCCTGTAGACAGCCCTGCTGCTACCAGTGTTGAAAACTTCAGTGCTCAGCCTGGTGTTTACAATCTTCTTTCAAGTCCCTGTAAAATCAAAAGGGAAAAAAAATTTTCCTTTCTGAGTAGGACTGTTTGTATGCAAGAGTAATACTAACATTAAAATAACACCAGTTTATAAAAATGTGGTATGGGTTAATACATAAAATATGTTTTTCACTCTTTATTGAGCAAAGAGTTCCAAGTTTATCAGGGTCTTAATTGGTTCCTTCTGCTCCTTCATATGTTTTGCCTCACTCATCTCTCTCTTTGCTGAGGACCTTCCTTTACCCTTTCTCCTTCTGTAAGCTTTTCACTGCATATGACGTGTTGAACCCTGGTTTACTGTTGGGGTTTATGGCAGCACTTCTATTTGATGGTGAGTGTTGACATGTGGAGCATATCAGTGTGCAACATAGGGGCACAGAACAGCCTAAGCATCTTCACATGGGATAATTGATGTACATTACCACTAGCATGGATTGATGTTTCCTTTCGATTGTGTGAAGGTATTGGATCATCTGTATATCACTAGTACATTGCCGTCTTTAAAAAAATTGTCTTGTGAAGTGTTAGAGGTCTCCAGTAAATCACACTGTACTTGTATTTGTGCTAGGGGAGCTGCATTACTGTTAACTTACAGCCAAAGGGAATCTAAATCACCCCAGAATTAAAAATTCCCTGTGCCTTCAAATCCCCACCTGAGACACTAATGAAATAGTGCAGGTGTGATGTGCCATTGTACTTTTTTGGATAGGCAAGGAAGAAGAACATTTGGAATTTTTTTTTTTTTTGGCTTTAAGATAAGCTCTTGGACCATCTATATGATTGATCATAATAGAAAGGACACACAGTTGTTTCCCATAACTATTCTGTATTTTTACAGAATCCCGTGAGTATCTTTTATAGGGAGAATCAAATTGCTTCATTAATTTTAACCAAAGTAGTTTTCCATAGTTTTTTTTCTAAGTTTTTTTTTCTTTGTTTTTATTAGCTGGAAAATTCCTCTTTCTGCTGCCAGAGCCTTTACACATGAGAACACTGTTCATGCTCTTTTGTTCTGGGACAGACACTGCAGTCTTAGAGGGGTTTTTTTTCTCCTTCTACTCTTGTTTGTTTTGAGACTCTTTCTTTCAGATAAGAAAACGAAGTGCAAGATTTTGAGTAATATCCAGCAATATTGCAGATATTAATCAGAACATAGAATTTGGTGTCTTTCTGATACAAAATTACTTGTTTCCACTTGTTTCACAAAATTACTTGTTTCCACATTGTAGATATGCCAGTGTTGGTTTGAAATTGATGAAAATACACAACTCAATGTTCACTTTGCTTTTCTTTGTCACTTATTCTACATATTTCTTTAGCAATAGTTATGTTTCTAATTGTTGCAACAGGAACCTTTACAATAGTGCTCAGTTCAGCTTGGAAAAGGTATCCACAGTGGACAGTGTACAGCAAGAAAGCAGAAGGAATAAGGTGGATGACTTTGAAATATGTTATTATTACTGTGATTTTTGCTCCCATATCTTTCAGATTTAGACTATGTGAAATTAATTTGCTCATAGGAGAGAATAATTGAGAACAGCCAAACACAGAAGCCCCGTGCTCATCTTTGAGCTAATGTACTTGATGTTGTCTCCCAGTGTGAGCAAACACAAGAGATGTATCTAAACTTGGGTCCTCTTCTTTCACTGATCACCACCTTTCCTTTTGCATCCCATTCTTGATAAGGACATTGTTTGACTGATCCTCCTAATGATCTTTCAGAGGGGTGTTAAATAATATTGCAGACTAACAAGCAAAAGCTTGGGCAAAGAGCACCAGTGTGCAGCACTGCTGAAAATGAGTTCAACTTGTATAAAGCTGCAAGTATTTTAACCAAATGACTGGGAAACTGGGTGGCAGTGTCTGTTTCTGGGATTTTATGTGACTAGAGCATCAGACATGCTTCTGGGGCCTACTGAGGCCTGTGCTGTGGCTTGGTAACCACACGTGTGGATTTTGGCCTCTGGTCCTGAACTTCAGCAGTTCAGACCTAAGAAGGCCAGGATCCTATTTAAGCATGCAAGTCACTAGAAGAAATTTCTTAAGCATCCGAGCAGAATTGGAAATGTCTCTGCTTATATGCCTGCTGAACAGGAGTGCAAGAAGGAGGTAAAGTTGGCAAAAAGCTAACAGAGAAGAATCTGTGTCCCTAGCAGAAGGATGGTTAAACCAAGGAGCTGCAATTTGCCAATTTTTCTTGACTATTGAAATCCAATGAAATGTATAAAGTCAAAGAGCAGCGTTTAGGGACCCTGACTTCATGGAACTTAGGTTAGAGCAATGGAAATACATTAACCAGTGTTGGCACTACGTTTCCTATGCTTGTCTTGCTTATGTTGATCTGCGTTCTGTTTAGTATGAGATTGCAGGAAGAGAATAGGGCCTCATAAACAATTACACATCCAAACTTTTGGGTCTTAAGGGTGTGCTAGTGAGGCTAAGTCTCATCCTTGCCCTTTACAACCCATTTTTGCCTTCTGGTCTCAGTGGTGTCTTCATGTCCTTCCCTCGTCCTCTTCAGTTGCCGGGAGTGTGATTCTGTGCCATAGGTCTTTGGCCTCTAACTCACTTCTTGAGAGCAGAAGAGAGTGCATAGGGAGTATAAGCAAAGGCAAGGTCCCCTTCTATCAAGTTTCTGACACTCAGGCTTTTTTGTCATCAGTGAAAATAGTTATTTGTGCTGTACAGTCTAAAATGGGATGACCGTGCTTGTGCACTGGGCAAAGAAGGCACATGTGAAAACTGCAGCTTCCTTAGTCTCAAACCCTGTTGCAAGGCTTATCCAGGAGCCTGGAAATGTTGCAAAAGTATTGATAAAAAGTGACAGAAATCTTATGTTCATCGTGGTCTTTGGGTATTTAAGGGAAGTGACAACATGCTCTTCATTTTTACTGTGGTGGAAAACATCATCCTTTCCAGTTGCTGTGGCACTGAAACTGTTAGGAGTAGATGGAGTAGCTGAGATTTAGAGAGTCAGTATGCTGCTCATCAGTAAAATAAAGCATTCATTTGTTGGGATATCTAATGGCTTTTTGGTTGTTGTGTGCACCCACTCTTTAGAGCAGTACAGGTGCCTCTAATCAAAAGTAATTAATTATGGCCGAAAGAAAATGGCAAAATGGGCAATTGAGGAAGGTCCCTTTTATTTAAGGACAAAGCTCGGCTGGGGAGGTTTCCCGTGTCTGCCTGTGCCACATGCACAGTGCTTATAGGTGAACACATTACTTGTCAGTGGTAGCAGCTGCCAGAAGCTACACTGGGCCAAATTTGCTCTATGAGCAATCATGGGAGATAAATGAGGCAATTTTTCAGTAATCTTAGGGTCAGATTTGAAGATCACATAGATGTGGACCCAGAACAGAATACCTTTTGGTTTTATGAAAGTGGTAATGGAGAGGACAGAGATATTGTCTAATAATAATGAATTCATGGAACTATACATTATCATAAATTGTTAGAAGCAAAAGTCACTATTTAATATGTTAAAATGAGAAGGACCAAGTGCTGACTAATCTTACAATTACAAGGTATGGCATATGAAACTGCCAGTTAGATCACATAGATTTTTAATAAGTACATCAAGTTGCAACTTACAGTGTGTTAGTGAAGAAGTGTCTCTGCCCATGACAGGGGGTTGAAAATAATCTTAAAGGTCCCTTCCAACCCAAACCGTTCTATGATGCTGTAATAGAAAAGTGCTATATTAGTTTGAATTGAAGTAGTTTGAAATCTAATGCAATCCTCCCTTTACTGAGGAAATTTTTGCATATGCTTTTCTGTATTTACTTCATCAATAGTGTATGTCTGTGTCTTGCCTTATGGCCTCTTATCGTGTCTGTCCAGTCCAGGTGCAAAGCATCCCTTTATCAGCTAGCCAGCTGTGCTGCTCTCAGGCAGTAGAAGCTTTTGATCATAGGGCTAAAGCTGTCCCTGGGTTTAGAGAGTGTTGCCTGGGAGGAAAGCAAGGGTGGCGAAGAAGCTGTGACCCTCTGATACTGGGGCAGATTTCCTGTCACTGGAGAGCAAAATGACACCTCTCCATGGGGTCTTTTTCCCACCCCACAACTTTGCTGAGCATCCTGGTTCAGTGGGAAGGCAGTCACATTTACATTTGGTCACCAAAAGGTGTCATGAGCTCTTCAAAGTCCTAGGAGCATGGTCTGTAAAGGAGGGTGAGTTGGACTCTTTCAGATATTTGTGGGGGTAAAGAAGGCAGAGGGGACAAGATGACAGCCCTTTGTGTATTTGGGACTAATATACCCTGGAGAAAGGGAGGGCTGAATGAAAGAAAAATTACAGACCCGCTAATCACAGTGCTCTTTGGATGTTACAACATAAACTGATAGAAAGGATAATGTAAGACATGAAGGTAGTAAATGGTTAATGGGATAATTTGCAACATGAGTTGTCTAAAACCAGATTGTGCTGGAATGACCTGCTTACTGACCTTTTCTCAGATAATATTTGATGTCTTTCTGTTACCTGTCAGGGCTCTGAGCTTGGATTTTCTGTAGTGCCACTTGGGAATCTTCTCTAGTTAAGCTCGAGAAGATGGATATTCTTGCAAGAGTGTAGTTGGGCAGGGACCTGGGTAAAGGAACACTTTCAGTTTGTCATTTTGAAGATTGAAGTAATGGAAAGGAAGGGTACTCCTAATAAAGTTCCACAAGGAGAACTCTTTTGGCTACTTGAAAAACACTTCTTTGTTTTATTATCTTGTGGAATATGAGGAAGCGTTTTCTGAAGAGAGGAAGATAAATCCTGTGTAGAAAGGGTTTTGCAGATGGGAGGGAAAGAACAGAATTGGAGTCGAGGTAATAATACACTTACTAGCTAGTTGCATGTTCGGCATCTTTGGCTGAAAAGAAGAGTAGGAAAATACCTGTGGTTGGGTACAGCTTATCTCAGCCTCCTGTATTAGGAACATCATAGAATATTTTGTGGCCTAACATGGCCTCACATGACAAGCAGAACTGCGAGTGTTATACAGGGTTAGGACTTCATCTGGAAAACTGTACACAGCTGTGACCCTCTGTAGGCAAGAGGCCCTTTGTAGCCTTCATCCCTTCTGAACTGTCCTGCATGGATCATCAAGAAGTAAAGAAGCTTTTTGTACTCAGACCTGACTTAGTGTGTTTCCTTAATTTCTTAACGGAGGAGAGGCTGCTAGATTACATAGCTTCACATAGTAAAGAGAGGTTATTTGTTAAGGGTGCTGAATCCTGGTAAGTATAATTAATTTGATGAAGGATGTCGTTTCTTTGAAAAAAGACAAGATTAGTTGAGTCCCTGGCAGCTTTTATGATAGTTCATCCCTGCCCATGGTGAGGGGTGTTTGAAACTAGATGATTTTTAAGTTTCCAACCCAAGTCTTTCTATAATTCATCTTACCAAGGAGGGAATGAGAGATAAAGGTATCTTCTGAGTGGCTTTTTACCATCAGCCTTTGATTTTAGGGCTTTGACTAACCAACCATGATGTGTTCGACTGGAGCGTCTTTGTCAGCTAGTGCTCCTCCGCTTTCCCTCAAAAGATTTGAACCAGATAGCCCTGGTGAATACAGTGACCCCTCAGCCGTGATTGCACTTGGTCTGGTCTCTGACCAAACTTGAAAGTTTTCAAAGTTTATTCATAGAAATGCTGTGTTTCTTTCTGTGTGAAGTTGTACTTCCTGTGTAGCTCATGTCATCCTTGTCTGTGTTGCATCTTGAGATGCCTTTGGCAAGAATCAGCTAATGCTGAACATAACTGAACATCTCCTCCAAAGTGATCTAGTTTGTGTTCTGCCATGCTTAAGATCGTATCTTGTGAATCCAGAATTCAAGAATTAACTCTTAGCTGAAAAACTTTTTTTCTTAAGTTTATCAAGGTCATGATTGCATATCACTGCTTTTTTCAGTATGCAGCAGATTTTGGACCATATTTGTAAAATCAGGCAACACTTGATGCACATATCTTCAACCAGCCATGTGGCCATGGAAGTGTTGGCTTCACAGGCAGGGCAGCCATTTGACATGCAGGTAGTTTCAATTTACATTTATGAATAACCAGGAACTAAGTGTGTGACACTTCACAATGCCTCAAGTGCTTGTCACCTTTGGACTACAGGAATCACATTCTTCTAACTGAAATTACTGTTAAAGCCATTCTTGGAGCTGAACACTTCTGGTAGTTTATTGCAAACTGCTGTGCTCACATCTCTTATGTTCCTTATCTTAGATCTGCTTTCCTTTTGCCAGTGACCTTCTTCCACCATTTGTCTTCTGCAGCATTTGTCATGGCCATTTCTTTTTAGCATGGACTCTCTCTGCTGGAGTGACAGCACTCTTTCAGCCTAAGGTTGTTTCCTAGCCATGCTTTTCAGCAATAATCTGAATTTGTGAGGTTAATTGCAAAGTCTGTTTTGCTGTGTTTGTTTTGTTTTTTCTCTGCTCTCTGTCTCTTTTTTTCCTTACAATAAGTTCCGTCTAAAAAGAATCTGTAGCCATCCATTTCCTCCATTGCTTGTTGCTTATTGTGATGGGCTTTACATAAGGTATTTTTCTGAGTTTTTGGAAGTTGGACACTAAATTCATGGTATTGAGTGATTGCTATATTAATAAGAATAATGACTTAAAAGAGAACTCTATTTTATGGGATGCAATGATTATTTCAGCATAAATTTTACGTCCTTGAGCTGGTCATGTTGTGGTGTTAACAGTATTCCTTTCCTTTGTCTCTACGTTCAGCATTTCTTTTATTTAGAGCATCCCTGTTAGAATTGCTTTAGATTATAATGATAATAGTAATAGGAGATTATTTTAAGTTTTCTAGCAGAGGTCTCAATAGGTAGATAATGGAAAGAACCTAAAACCAGCTTGAATAATGGTACAGTAATCTTTTGAGCATACTTGTAAAAGTGGGTGGTTGTTGGTCTAAACTTCTTTATAAGCATAACTAAATCCTTTAGTTAGTTTGTATTCAACTTGATTACATATACATTTAATAAAACATCTATGTTTTAACTCCCATATTTTAAGTGCAGCAAGTCTCAAATAGATAATGAAAACTTGATGAGTAACAGAGTGTTTCACAGAATATCCAGAGATGTCTTTCCTTTCTTGAACTTGGCATTGAGAAAAAGACAATGATAATGAGCTCAATTTTTTTCTTCTGAAATGTCACATACTTATCCCTCATGGCTTGGTGAAGTCTAGGAACCAGGGACTGCAAGTAAGTGTTCACTGAGAAGGAGAAAGTCTCTGTGGGGGAGAAAGTGTCTAACATTCTATCGAAGATGACCTTACATGAAAGAACAAATGCTACCAATGCTTTTCTCTGTTCTCTTAATGAAAAGCAAGTTTGACTATAAAGAGTTACAGATAAAATTTCCAAAACTTAGTATTGTTCACCCCTCTCATAATGCGCAATCTTCTTGTAAAAGGAATTACAAAAGATAAGTTGCCAACACTTTTGTTTGAGCAGACCCCAGATACAGTGTCTGAGATTTTAGCTGTGTCTGTCAGAAACTGTAACACTGGTTTTCAAAACAAGAATATTCATAAGAAGTTAATGCTTTTTAGAAGGTGCATGCATGATCTAGATTCGTTAGAGCTATGTTTGCCTTTCCCCTATTAGCAGGAAAACCACCTCTTGGAACTGTGAACTTCTAGGAGCGGCAGTACAATTAGATAAAGAATTCAGGTTGCCCAGCAAAAGCCAGTTGAGGAATACTGTAGTTGGGCAGACTTTACACTTCATTACCCAACTGAGTTTTATTTTCTGGTGTTACCTTTCCCACAGTATTTGCACTGTGACTGTTCTTTCATTTGGGAACCACTGTTCCACGGAGCACCTTCCTTAACAAGTTCTCTGTGAAAATCTTGAGAATTTCACTTCTAGTTGTAGTTAAGCTCTAGATATTTTTTCTGATCTTTGTGCAGGGAGAAGTTGATGTGAAAAGGTTCTCCCCTTCCCCCTGCACTAGAGCCGCTCTGAGAGTTTGCTCGGTTTAAGGTTGACTGAGCTGATACTCAGTTTGGGGAAGGCTTGAGAATTGCTGGGTTTTTTAGCTGCTGTGCTTTTCCACAGTGCTAAACACGATCAGAAAGTTAAATTTTCACCAGCAGGCATTAGTGCAATAGTGCATTAGTGCCTGATTTGTTTTGCTGGAGGCAGCAGTGCTTTTTAGCAAATCACTCATGCTGCTGGAAGTGGTCGCCAGCCCTACAAAGACCTTTGGGGTTTTGGATGTTTAGCCTTAACTGCTGCTTAACCAGCAGAAACTGGGTCTCCAAGTTTGCTTAGGTACAGCCTTGTGAAAGAAGGAAGACACAGCCTTGGGGAGTTGAGGATGCACTGTTACTTCCCTGTGGTCTGCAGTCCTTGTCAGGGAAGCATTCTCTGTGGTGTTTCACAGGCTATACCATGGAGGGGTTTTTTTCTGGATATTTGCTTTGGGGCATGTCTCATCAAGTACCACCAGTATTTCATTCCTTGCTGAGTTGAATGCATTGCCTCAGCCCCTGCATAAGAGCCCATGGTGCAAGACAAACTATTAGCATTCAGAATTGGAAATAATACATTTTTCTCAATTCTAAGATCAAGATAAGCAAAGCGTTAAAGATCTCTACTGCTACAAAGGCCTAATATTGCTTTCAGTTGTCGTGTAGCTGTGGTGAACTATCCGAACAGCTTATGCAGAGCTGCTTGGCCGTGTTGCCTAGTAACATCATCCTGTTGCTGAGGCACTCGGCCCTCACTCAAAGTGGGTAGCGAGCAGGAAAGTTAGGAACAGTAATTTGTATAACCAGATAGCAGCATCTGTTCCCATTTGTGTGCATGGGACTTCTTTTCCCCCTTCTTGTATAGTTGGCAGGGTTGAGGGGCATGGAAGAGGCAGAGCATAAGAAGAGGCTGAAAAAACCCCAAACAAACACAAAGTAACACCCAGTATGATCATTTGCTAAATGGTTTAAAAAAAAATCTTTCACTTCTTTCCTTGCTGAAGGCAAGTTGTTGATGTATGGTAGTGGTTGCTTTGGGGCAGTTTCTGTTTTTAGTTTTTTCTTCATTGACAGTACCCTAGATCTGAAATGAAATAGGAATTATCTCCTTGAACTTGTCTGTCACATTTAATCTGCAATTTCTTCCTGGCTATATTTGCCTCTTGTATCTTTGCTCCCAGTCAAACTTTTATTTTCCTCTAGCAGGGTTTTTGGGTTTTTTTTCTGATAAAATGTTTTAAGCAGGTGAATGCTTTTCAACAGAACGAGGGTAGTAGCAGAAAGAAGAAAATGCTTGGGATGAGATACATTTATTGTATGGTTTTTCTGTTTTCCCTAGATTCTTAGAATTATAATAACTGATAAATACTTTGCAGTAAAGTCAGATTGCATGACTAAAATCATAGACCATTTAAAATATTTTTACCTTATTCTTTTCAAGATGCTGAGAAATATAGTGGATGTCAATACTTCGTTAAAAACTAGTTTAGATGGGATAAAAATTATGGGGGTGCTTCTTATAAGACGTAATAAGCTTTATTGAACGATTTTTAAAGATTATTTGGGTCCTGCTTAGAAGTGTAATCCCTGTTTTTCCTCCTTCCTTTCTCTATTTTTAGCATTGATGTGAAAACTGCAGGCCCTAGTTCAGATGCTGGTGTGGCGGTGTCCCTTAAGCAGCCAAAGCCAATCTGTTTTGAGGAGACTTTCCTAAGATACTTAATCTGGTTAATGGACAAATTATGTCTGGGAAATTCCACAGTGTGAGCTGAACGTGGCAGTATCCTGACGGTGACACTGCTAATAGGTTTGACAGTGCAGTGAGAGTTTGCAAGAAACACTCCAGACCTTGCATTGTATTGCACTTCAATCATTTAAGTAGAAAATCTGAGGAAAAGCAATCTAAGATACCGACAGGTGAGGCAAGGCTGTTCTTTCAGTTCTGGGGAACTTGGAATATTGGGATGCAGACTTTCTGTTTGGTGGTGAACTTCTATAGTGTGGGCTGAGGATGCCAAAGTAGCATATCCATGGGGTTTTTTTCAGACATCCAGAGTTTGATATCAGTTGAAAGATGTCATGTGTAATTAGTCAATTCACTGAGGGCATTCTTTCTTTCAGTATCTGTACAAATAGTCCTGAGTCATAAGGAGAATGATGTAGTGAGAATGGAAAAAGTGTAAAGACAGAAATGAGTTTAGATTCTGAGGTTTCATTAGTTAATCTTTCATTCCAGTATTTTGGGAAACAAAAAATTGATACGTTTGGTTTTGTGTACATGTAAAATCTAAACAGGTGAGAATCCTGTGTTTAAAAAAATCCCTAAACCCAGTTGGAAAGAATTCACTGCAGACTGTGTCCTGGTTCTAGTGCCTGCAGATCTTTGGGGTGCTAGGGCCCAAGCTGATGTACCAAGGTGTGCATTAGCTGGTACTGCCATATGGCTGAGCATGTCTTATTGGTTAATTTAACCATCTGTCATGTCTTAACAATTTGTATTCACTTTCAGTAGTCAGGTTAGAAGTGTTTGCTTTGCTTTGGTACTGTAATTTTCATCACACAGTGCTGTTACATTCACCTTATCTGAGTTTTATTAGCTTTATTTATAGCCATATTACTTGGAGATCATACTTTCCAGTGTTCTGCCTAGAAGATGCATACATTCAGGCAGGCGTTTTGGAGATGTTTCTGCATAAATTTCTGGCACAAAACAAAGTCAGTATCAAAATTTGAGCTGTGAACGTTTGACTCTACTTCTCCTGTTCACTTCTAATTTTGCGCTTGTGTTCACATCAATTTCTTTACTGTGTAAATTCAAACAGGTTAGTGTCTGTTAAACAGGTTTCATTGCATATGAGTTCAGAGTAAAAATCCAACTATTCATATGTTCTTCCTCTCATGTTGCTTTTTCAGAATTGCAGTGAAGCTATGACCTGGTCTACTGTATAGATATATTTATTTAATAATTAGCATTATTATTATTCTACTGTTTATTTAATAGTAGCATTTCAGGACAAGCATCTAAGAGAAGCTTATGTTAAAAAGGCTTTCCAGCCATGGTGTGCTGTATAAATCAAAAAGTTCTTTTAGTCCTCTGAAAAACGTGCAACATATCAAAGCCACAAAATTCCTATGATTCTCTTTCAGATTTCATGCCTGCAGGCCCTATCTCAATGATGGGCTTATTGCAGTTTCGCCATAGTCTGGGGTTGGTTGTTGTTTGGCTTTTTTAAAAAACTTGTCATTTAAGCAACATTGTCATTATATTTAAAGTTAAGAATTGATGCAGCGAGCTGTAGATCTTTAATTTTACTTGCCAGAAAGATGCATCTTCTAAGTATGAAGTGTTGTAGTGTGTTCAGTCTGATTTTGGTATCTAGAGCTTCAAGCAGCCAGAGGTCCCCCATGTGTTGTTGAAAGGTGTGGGGTTGCAACAGAGTTTAATTAATTAAATTAAATGAAGTTGTTAACATGTTAACATGATAAGGTGTAATAAAATATGGTTGTTTATCTTCAGCTCCTCTCACTAATGATGTTCCTCCATCATATACATAAGGAAGTTGTTTAACAGGATTCTTGATCAATGATTTAATGTATTTAATGATCAAGGATTTTTGAATGAGGGCTGAATGGTTTATGTGGTCAAATTTGAATGGCTTTTTTTATCATTGAGATTATCATTTGTATATTTTGTGTTTCCAAGGTGCTCTTAAATCCTGCTCGGGAGCACAGTACTGTATGCTCTTGCTATTAGATATGTTTAGAGAGTATCATGACTTCCTAGGGCTTCTTGAAGCTGCAGCAAGGCAAAATGACAGGTTATAAAGGCTTTCAAAAGGGGCACAAATAAAAACTGTCCAAGATTTATTAGCGCATACACAAATGCCTGTGAAACATTAATTTCAGTAATTTTAGTCTTTAGTTTCTTGCAATGACAAATGCCAATATATTGGTTGACTTTATTGACCTAAACTGTCAGATCAGCAGTGTCATTTAAACGTGTCTGTTGTATTTATTTTCTTGACAGTCTGCACTAGCTCTGAAGAGCAATTAGGGATTATTTAGTGTATTTCTCTCATGTTACACTTGTCTGATTACAGTATTTGTCTTCCTGTGGGAACTGAGACTTTTTCAAAAAAGAGCATTTTCCTAGGAAACAACTACCTCCCTATATGACTGAGGAACGTATCTTAACTAATGTAGAAAAATTTAGCTATTAGGGTGGGCGTTTGTCAACTGTAAAGAGTGGAGATCGACCTTTTCATCCAATTTCATAGGACTACACTTTTCATATCCCTCTTGAATGTGGGAAGAGAGGAAATACCACATGTAGGAATGTGTATTTTCATCTGGACAGTTCTAGGTTATCATTGTTGCCCTAATCCAGTTCACTTGGCTGAGGGCTCATGTGATAGCCCTGTGGACCCTGGCCACAGATGACTTCTAAGCTCCACAGTGATGCAGAAGAAGTGGCATTCCAGTTGCTTTCAGGTTTCAGTCTTGGAGGCTTCAGAAGACAGAGAAGACTCTCCTTACTGTATACTTTTGTTCATATGGTTAATCGGTTTCTGTTCTAACTTTAACTTTTTTTTTTTTCTTAATTTGGTGCCTCTCACAGCTATTTTAGAGCTGTATAGTCTTCTGCTGTGATGCATCTCTGACTTCTAATCAAATTTCTCAGTCTTTTGTCAGACAAGATTGGACTATTGGAATAATTAATTAATTGATGGTTTCTTGAACCCCTAAATACTGGTTTAGTTCTTCTCAGTGCTTTTGGATTGGTTTGGTTTGTTTGGGTTTTTTAAATTAATCTACTACCTCACTTCTTCACCACCATGATCCTGAGCATTGTGGAAATGCTTCGGTTCTGGATGCATCATCTGTAAATAATGGCTAGCAGGACTGAAAGTTAAATAATGAGTTTTCTTTGAACTTGAGCATAGACCTGTCTGTGATCAGGCTTGATGCCTGATCACATCTCTGAAGAAAAAATAGCATTGCTGTCAGGGTGGACTGGCCAGGGAGTAGGGCTGAGCCCATTTTCAGAATACTTAGAAGAGCTTGTGGTCTTGATGCACATCACTGCTTTGATTTCAGGCAACCCAGAGAGGTGCAGTGCTGTTAGTGGGGTGAAAGGATGGCAGCTGGTTAAGAACAGCGTTTGGCAACTGGGAGTGAGCCGTGCATTCATGATGCCTCTAGGTTTAGGGAAGCCACTTCTGAGGGCACTGTGCCTCCTTAATGTGAGGCTGCTTGTGGGTCTTGGTGATCTTACGTTCTGTTGCTTCCTAGTAGTATATTGGTTGCTGCTTTTCCATTCTGACCTGGTTGCTTTTCCAGCCTCTGTGAGCTTCAAACTGCAAGTGCTTCTGAATGCAGCGATACAGATGAGCTTGCAGCTTTGAGTGGGAAAGGATGTAGCTGTTGGCTGCTAACCCGGGATGCAGGCAGGAGACCTGTTACACCTCTCTCTCAGCAGAGACATCACTTCTTTGAGTTCATGGTATTTGTTTTGTCACTTATCTCAGCTGTCTCTCCAGTGCCTTCCAAAGCAGCAGAATATGGTGGAGGGTTGAGTGTGTAGATGAGGTAGGATTCAGTTGTCTGAAATCCCCAAGTTATCTGTGTGGCCTTTCCTGGACATAACTTTTGGTATAACAGCTTCTAGTTAGTTTATTTTAATATTTAAATAAAAATATGCAATAAAAACCTGTTGCTCCTCAGTTGAGACTTGAATAAATTTATATGCAGAAGAACTTCTAGGAGCAACTGAAAAGAAATTTTAACTTAAATTAACTTGCTGCTCTAGTTTTTTAAATACCAACTTAATAGAAACATTAAAAACTATGATGGCGTTACATCTTTTTCTAAATCTTCTGATTTATTGTCTTTTTAACTAGATTTAAGAACCTTAAAGGGTGGTAGTATTTTGTGTTTAAATAAATCTGATAATTTGGAAATAACGTAAAATCGCATATAGAAGAGTATCATTTTGCTTGAAGCTAAAGGTGTATAGGAGACATGCTTTTAAAATGGCCTCAGTTGCTGAGATTTGAGAGCGGTTTTGTTTCTAAAATGAGAGTATTTCAGTTACCTGTTGAAATCTTCATTTTTGTAAAATGTTAGAGGGATAGTGGCAGTTACTCCCTGATAGGGTTTTAACTCTTGGACTTCTTGGGGGAGATGTTCAGATGTTTCTGGATTGCCACTTAACTGATTTCAGTCAAAGCAGGTTGGTTAAATGTTTTGGTCAAGAAGTTTCTCTGGTTATACATGTACTTACTATTTAGTAGAGTAGTGTTAAAGTCTTAATTTTGTGTGTAATTTGCTAATAAATCTCTGTTCAATATTAGCATAATAAACTAATTTTAAGCTTTTATTTAGACTAGTATCAGCACCTGCAAGTGCAGAACTATCGGTAGAGCATGAAGGAGGTTGAATGAAGCCCACCTCACCAGATGATTACCATAACATTTTGGAAACATGCTGATATCTGGGTTATACTGCTACTGAGTTCAATGGGAAGAATGTTTTGGCATACAAGAAGCTGGATTAGGAAGAAAATCTGTTGTTCAAGAAGTAGTTAACTTGTATGTGGGCAAAAGAACTGTAGTGCTTCTAGAATGGGTTGTAATTCTTTATTCTGAAGCAAGTCTGCTTTGTTGATACACTATTAAATGTCTGAAATGTTCTCCTCAATTTTTCTGTATTTTTTCCTCTGAATACAGATTGAACAAAATATGCATTGAAATTTGGGTATAATCACAACAGGCTGTTTTTCAGGCCACTCTGAAGGGTACTAGACCATGGTGGGAGTTGTTCAGCTGTTATGAAAATCACTTTCAAGGGTGCAGGGCTAAAGAACACTTTGAAAATGTAGACCATGAAGAATTTAATTTGTAATAGTGATATCAACTTTCTGGATAATTGCTGTAGTTAGAGATAAAATATGTCTTTGGCATTCTTGGCAGACTTTCTAGTAAGGGGAGCAACAATTACTTTCAGCAGTGTGCTAATGGCAAGTCAGACAGAAAAATGTTTGAAGGGAAGAATATGCAAATAGGGCATTCCACTAAAAACATGCATGAATGTTGGAAAATTCAGAAGAAAACACGTATATGGCACAAGCTGATTAGAAGAAGAAAAGAGAATAAATAAAAAAAAGATTCTTTTTTCCAGACAATTTGTATTAAAGTTTGAGTAATGTTGTGTTAGTGTATATTTCTCATTTCTATCCTGTGTTGCTATTTCACCTTACTTTATATCTGAGCTTTGCATTTTAAAAGTATTTAGTGTCTGTTTATGCAACAAAACCACTGTCAACATGTCAGTGACTGTGACAGAGGCTTTCAGCAGGAATGGTTGCGCCCATGGTCTGAGCAGTACAAGCTCAGCCAGTGGAACATCACCTACATCCAGGATCTCAGCCTCATGGAACTAGCAGCAAGGCCCATTACAGTTGTATCTTTGATTGCGTTTTTAAACTTAAGTAGCATGTTACCACTTTGTGGCATAGACATGATGTTTGCCGAGTGTTACTTGCATACTTATTGACTACTTTACTTTATTCTTACCTTCAAAATGTGTAGTTTGTATGGCATCTTCCTGACTCTCCTTGCCAATCTTGATAACAGACCACAGAGCTGAAGTACCTCAGTGGCAAAAGGATTGAAGTGACAACTTCAATCACAGCTAGAAATATACAAGTCTCTTTTTTAAATGTTCTAATATAATCTATTTTTAATAGTAGAATAAGAAAATGTTTTAATAAAATCACATTTGATTTTGTTATTTACAAAAAAACATAAGCTGTATCTTTAAAATAGTTTCTTCAGGAGGCGTGTTGAATTTATTCATTCTAGAGGATATTTAAGTTGTAGAAAGTCTTAGCAACTTGATTTTTTTAAAGTGTTGAAGACAAAATGTTGATAAGGCATAACCATTCTATTGCACTTCTGTGAAGCATTTGGAAGATCAGCCTTCATGTAAAATTACATCCATTCATCAACTCCAGCTTATTTCATTTGTAGATCATCAGATATGGGCATAACATGTGAAACTCTTCTGACTGCTGCTGCTTTTTTCTCCCCAACCCTCCTACCTCCCCCAATCCTGGACCCGTTTCGTTGAGGACATTCCTGGGTTGCATGTCTTTTGCCTTTTCTTGTTTGTTTGTTTGAGGGGTTTTTTTGGGGGGGGGAGGGGGGAATTGATTTGGGTTTGGTTTGATTTTGGGATTTTTTGGGGTGGGGGGAGAGTTGGGTTTTTTCTTTTTTTTTTGAAGAGGAGGTGGTGGGTTCTTTGGTCTGTGTTTAAGAAGAGATGATAGTCATGATTTTTTTCTCACAAAAATATGTCGTTTCCTTGGAAGAAATGGGATTTTGGTGTAGATGCAGGCAGCTGGATGATGCAGCTGAAGTGATTAACTGGAGCTGTAGCTGCCCCTGTTTGCTGTTTCTATTTGCACATTGAAAACACTTACTCCTTGTTGGGGATTTTTTTTTTTTTTTGTGTTTAAGTGCTACTTTCAAGTAAAATTTTAATAGTCAGATCCTGTATTTGTCTTTTGTTTTCTCCTTCTTAAACATCTCTTACGAATCTGTTTGCAGCTGGGTCTCGGGCATCTTACAGCAGCCAGCACAGCCACCTTGGCTCCGAGTTAAGGGCACTGCAGTCTCCAGAACACCATATAGATCCTATTTACGAAGACAGAGTTTATCAGAAGCCCCCTATGAGGAGTCTCAGCCAGAGTCAGGGGGACCCTCTGCAACCAGCACACACAGGCACATATCGCACTAGTACAGGTAGGTGGATGTAACCTGCATGATTGTCTATGAGATATGTAATTTACTCTCTGCTACTAACTCTTCTTCTCTTCCTGATGTGCTTAACCAAATGTATTCTGTGCATGCCAGTCAAATAAAATACCTTTTGCAGATGGCAGCTATCAATAGAACCCCAAATACACACACAAAAGGGAGAAATACTTAATGTTGTGCTACATGTACAGTAGGTTGAGCTAATTTGGGGAGGCAGCTTACTCAAAAGGAGAGTCAAAATACTTCTATTAATCTAGTGTATTGTCTTGGAGAAAAAAAAAATCTGTTGTCTCTGAAGAAATTGCTAGGATTTTTTTTTTTTTTTGCTTAAAAAGGTATTTTTTTGCGATGCAAAGTTTCCTACCACATGAAGCTAAGTGACTGTTCACTTGCTTTCAAAATAAATCTTAAGTAAATGTTCGTGCTCTGACCCACAGAGGAATGCTTTGATATAGGTACACAGACATAAAATTGAACTACAACGTAGAGAAAAGCTGTTGCCATCACTGGTTTATCCATAAATAAAAATGATTGTCCCTGAAATGCATTGGTGTACAAGTCCTACTTGCAAAATGTCATCTCAACCCAATGAAATACAGCTGTTTGTTGGAACCCACAAATAGATCAAAAATCAACAGGGATATTTATGGTATTTAATGCACAAAATAATTAGAGTATATAAATGCTACAGCCAAAATAGCCTAAAGCAGATGTAGAAGAAACTTGCCTTAGGAATTGTAAGTATTTCTGGTGTTTCATCTTTGCTGTGTTGTTCAAAGAGGGAAGATTATGTCCATTTTCAGATCATTCCTATTTTCATCAAGGAAAAGTTAAGTGCACTTTTCAGAGCAAGATACTTTGCTTTCTTTTAAAACTATTTTTTTAAACTTCTTTAAAAAACCCTCTCCAAGGGAAAGGCTGGCAGTTTTTGTGTGTCCTACTGCCTTATGCAAGTTTGGGTGTTCAGAGTACAGGAGGAAATCCTAAAAAGGAAATTTAGCCAGGCAATTATCTAACAAAATACCTGGAACAGCTTTATGCTTTTTGAAGAGCACCATAATACCATTTCCCTCCTGTTAAAGAAACTACCAGTCTTATGTTTCGTATAGAGTCACACATGTATATGAGGAAAAATTACTATTCTTTGCATGATGGGGACAAAACCTCTGCCTACATCAGTGAGTGGTGGAGGCAGTGGTAGTGACTGAAACTACTGTTTCTGTTGAGCTGTTCCTGTTCCACATGTGGCTGCCTCATATTTCCTATATGATGGTCTCTTTCCCAGACATGACTTGAAGAGGGTTTCTTATTTTGTTTGCAAAATATCCCTTGGTTGTCTGGGCTGAATTAGCAGGCTGTCTTGTGACTGTACTGCACACAACACCTCCGTAAGGAAGGAAACCTAGTCAACATAGATTACAATTACAGTGAATTAAACTGGGATATGGGATGTTAGTTGGTTACACATGAAGGTGGGTTTTCAGAAGGAAAGAGAAAAAAACTAAAAAACCCCCACAGTCATATGAGTAGCAGAAACCTGCTCTGTGAAGGTGAGTTTTGTTTTGCCACTTGGGATGCAGATTTGAACGTTGCTGCAGGCTCACGCTGAAGAAAGACCCCATCAGTCCAGCTTTGTGTTGGGTTAATACCCTTTTCCTGCCCCCCTGCACCCCTATCATCAGGGTTAGGGGAAATGAAGGCAGATGGATGTATGCCAGGCCCATCCCTCTGTTGCTCTGTTGGTAGCTGTCAGCGTTTCACACAGCCAGGCTGAAGAGCTGTCAGTGCTCAGAGGGAATTTTGAGCTGGAATGGATCAGCTCTCAGACTCCTGCCTCTAGTACAAATACTAATAGGAGCATATCCTTTCTGATGGAGTCCATACAATTTTTTTCAAGTAAACAGAAAGGCAGGAAAGGAGTTCAAGTTTGCACTTTTTTTTTTTTTTTTCCTTTATTGCGTTTTCTTAAGTGTTTGATTATTTGGCTTTTTTAATTTTAGGACTAGATTGCAATTTGGTGTAAGATATGAGGGATGTAGATTACTGTGTACTCCATGAAGATATGTGCCAAGGCTTCATAGCCTGTAGATTCTGTGTGCATGAGTCATGGCAGAGTGGGCAGCCTTAAGACTTCAGCATGCTACTTCGTACACCATAGTTCACACCCTTTGTCTATCACAAAAATAGCTTCCGTCATTGCCATGGGTAAACACAGCTTGATTTTACTTAAAGGAGAAACAGTTCCCTGTAAGGACCTGTTAATTTCTTGTGGAAAGGACAGGGACCTATCAGAGGCCAATTTTTAGATACTGACATATTGTTTAACCACTGAGGAAGCTGGGTGCAATTTTGGGAGTACCCATAAAGCTGAGACTGTGTCCGAGCCATCCCTTTCCGTTCCTGATGGAGGAGCAGTAACACCGGCCCCCTGGGGTCACTGTGCAGCAGCCCAGGCCAGCCAGGCCTGCTGCTCCTCCTTGTTGGGGGGAAGCCGGCCTGGCCGTGCCGGGCCCCATCGGCTCCCCACGGGGGAGAGAGAGGCTGCAGCTTAACATCAGCTAGCTTTAAAGCTGCCCTGCTGCCAGCCAGGCCGAGGGAGATGTCTGCCAGGCCCCTGATAGCAGCTATGGGCCCACTTGGGTCGTGCCTGCCCTGATTGTCACCGAGGGGTGGGCAGGAGGCATCCACCAGCAGGCAGCTCTGAGATCCCTGGGCATGATTTCTCTTCCCCCATCCCCGCAGCTTTGAAATCCTAGCGGCTGCCACCGGGCAGAGATCACCTGACCACTGCAGGCCCTAGGCAAGATGTTAACTCCTTCCTTGCACAGATGAAACTTCCAAAGCCCTAACCCTTCTCTAAGTGAGCAAAAAAGCCAAACTAGGGACATGTAAAATGACAATATGAAGATATTAGAGTCAGTGAAGGATGAGTGACCCCTTAGGTGGTAGAGATGAGCAGATGCCTTGGTCCTAGGCTGAAAATCTCCTATGAGCTGTGGTAACAGACTGTAATATACTAGAATATCCCTTTAAATCATGGTAAATATGAACTGGGGAAATGATTGTTCAGATTTGTAGATTTGAGCAAAGGTGTCTGTAATTGACTGAGTGAATGTTGAATTAGTAGTTGTGATGCTGTGATTCCATGAGATGTTTGAACAGAGAGAGATGAGATAAGAAGCCCTCTGCGTCAGTGAAGAAGTGAAAAGACATCTCTGTTCCATGAGATGAAGAATATCCTTTGTGTTTGAATTGTTCATTTTTAAAATGATACCCCATTATGCATGAGTCCATGGCCTGTATGTAGCCATGGAAAGGCTATGTGATATGGGAGGTTCACAGCTGCAGATTTTTCCCCCAGGTGGCTGTTTTGTAAAAGTTAAAAGCCACAAGCGGATTATTCTTTCTTGTGCAAAGTTACCACAACAAATCAGGAGAGACTTCTCTCTCTAAAAGAACTGATGAAAGAGTATTTTTTAAGTAGTGCTGACCCAAAGTTTTGAGTTTTGTCTTCATACATTGTCTGTGAAAAAGTAAATAAGCTAGTGGGAGAAGGGGAAGTGTTTTGAAAGTTTCGTTTTTAATTCATGTCTTCTCTTAGTGTGTGTTAATAACTCTATCTTTATACCTTTAAGTTTAGGCCTGCTTTGCTTTTCTCCTAATCCTGTGTCACAGAAAGGAAAAGAGTAAATGCTCAGACCACTCCACTAAATTTAGCAAACAGAAACAGGCAAATGTTAAAACCATTACAATCATGAAGATAATGCATGCTTTTCCACATCTGACAGAAAGAAAAGGGAAGCACTGTGTGTGAAATTTTCCTTTTGAAATGGGAAGCCTCAAAGGATGTGCTTGGAGGAGTACTCAGACACATACAAAAAGAAAATTAATTTAATTGCTGAATTGCAACATATAGCCTGTATTTGTAACCCAACTAAATAACACTAATAATTTTTGTTCAGGCAGGTTCGTTACTGATTTTCCTCATAAACCTAAAGGTTTTGAATTATTCATGTAGTAAAGATAAGCTTATTTGATGGGATGTTTATATGAACACTGATGGAATTTGAAGAGGGCTGTTAATTAAGAGGGAGGAAGAGTTGCCTTTCAGCCAGGGTGGCACATAGAATCAATGTTTGTTTGCTTATTTGCAGAATTAGAATTTTGAACTAGAGGTTTAGTCCATAGTTATTGACATTTAATCCACGTCAAACATGAAACCAGGCAAAACGGGCAAAATCACACTTTTGAAAGCCTGGGATTTCTGTAGCTACCTTGAGGACAAAGCATCCTCACTGCTCTGGTTGTAGGCTGTCAGTGCTGAGCTGCAGCTCAGGAGCACACCTTTGGCAGCTGTGGGGTCTCTGTGAACAGTTGCCATCACCCTTGGAGGCTGGCATCACTGTCTGGAAGCTGATGCTTCTATTGTGGTCCCTCAGAGAAAGAAATGAGCCCTCTTCTGTAAAAAGGATGTAATTTCCAGATAAAGTTTGTAATAGCCATGATGCTGTCTGGGAGAGAGGGATGAGAAATGGGAGAACTGTTCTTGTTCTGAACTTTCTACAAAGAGGGACTTTATCAGATAAAGTAGGTGTTGCTGTGTAAGAGCACTGGTGCTGCTAGTGAACTCTGAGCATTTAGATCTTAATACCTGTGGAGTATTCGTGCTTTAAGAGCACTCACTGGTTTCGGGGTCTGCAGGCGAATACTTTTGACCCCAACCCTACAAAAATGACAGGGATTCACTGGAGGAGTGAACCTGTCCTCAGCTCTGTGAAGGGTACGTGCAATTCACTGGCATCAGGGGAACCCTGGCAGCCTGGATGGAAGCTTAGGGATGGTCTTGGGATGCACAACCTGAGAATGGTCTCTGTCTCAGTCCCCTGAAGGTCACCATGGGGAAGGCATTGTGATGCAGTTCAGTCATAGTTAAATGGACTTCAAAGTCCAGCAGCTTTGTGTGGTTACACAAGCACTTGGTGCTTGTTGGCATGCTGGGTGCATGGAACTGAGCTGCTTGATGAAGGCAGGGCGTGCAAGGTACTGCAAGGCCATTCTGAGAGCTTTAGGAGAATAAGGAGTAGTGTGTCTGTGATTGATACTGCTGAAATTAAGGAGAACCCTGAAAGGAAGGATTTATTGAAAGGATAGTAGAAGGGTAAGCAGTAAAAGTTTGTGTTGTCTCTGAAGAGTCACTTAGGGTGGGATTTGAAGGACTTACCATGCATGCTGTTACAATGGGTTCCTATTGGGGAACATGTTTGTTGCAGGTGCACTCCTGCAGCACTTCCTGTGCTACCTTCAGTGCTGCCCAATGTCCCTGTGTGTGCAGGCAATTGGCAGGCTGCCCTCAGGCTTCTCTGATGGCCTCCATTTCTTCAGGCCAGGTCCGTCTCCCTCAGATTCCTCCAACTGATGCTTGAGTGCTTCCACCAGTGCACCAGCACCTCTGAAGTTGTCTGTTAGCAAAAGCTGTGCTGCCACGGACTGCACCACTTCCTGGGCACCATGGCACAGAGTACCAATCCAAGAAAAGAGAGCTGTGGAATTTGTGATGGCAGGTGCAAAGCAGAAATATCTCTGTTTGCAAGCTGGGTTTCTGTGTGGAGGAAGAATCCTGACTGGAGAGCTGTAAGCAGTCAAGGCAGTTGCTTTCCAAAGGAAAGAGTTGCCTGTTGCTCCTGGCCATTTGTTGCCAGCGGCAGGGAAAAATGCAGTATTTCACTGTCCTGTGATGCAGCTCAGGAAAAACTGCCAAAGGTGAGAATTGCCATTGTGTATCTGGACAGATGCTCTTGTCCTCTTCTCTGCCTTCCATCCCATTCCTGCCTTGTATTTCATTTACTGAAGGAAGAGTCTGTACCAAGGGATGCCTTATCTGAAGTATGTAGTAATGTTACCTTTCTCCTGTAAAAGTGTGTTTTGCTTTAGTAGGGTAGAAGCAGTGTTTCCTTCTGGAGTCCAGTCTTTCTTCATGGACTAGGTACTACTGGAGAAATGGGAAGAGAAGCCAGGTGGCAGTGGCGCATTTGCTGCTTCATTCGTGCTGCACTTGGTCTGGGTTTCTGCTGTCCTGAAGTTTAAGCAGTGTCCAAGGAGGTGTAAAGAAAACCTGGTCCTACTTTTGTCACTGGGCTGATGTCTTTCTCACAATGTGTCTGAGCTTCCTCCTTGTTCAGTCTGATGAGTGAGGATCATGTCTCTATCCATGACCTAAAGGAGAAGTAGAGAGGGAGAAGCCAAATCCCCCTTTTTCTTCTGCCCCAGGCAGGAACAACCCGTACAAAACTAATTGCACTCCAAGTTTGTTTGAGTTTAGTTTTTACAGAGGGGAGGTTGCTGGTTTTGATTCTTGGGGGTGTTCAGATGGCTCTGACCTCCTCCTCTTCTCATTTGCTTTGCACGAATGAAGTGGGGCAGTCCAGGTTCTCAGAGCCAGGTTCATATGTCATTTTCCCCTGCCCCCTGGGGGTTCCCTCCTTGTAGGAAAGGCCTGACCTCTTCAAGCTTCCATTCACTGACCTGGTAGACAGAAGTCTGGCATTGTGGAGTGGCTTCTGGAAAGCTGCACTAGCCAACATCTTGCCTCTGTCCTGCCTTGCCTCTGCAGCTGGCATGGTGGGGCAGAGACCTTACCTTATCCCAGGAGCGAGTGCTGCTCTGCTGCCTGATGGCCCTACAATGCCAGCAAGGGAGCCAGAAGTCTGTGGGAACAGTAATTGCTGAGTAGGTCCAAGAATTTTTTTAAAATTTTTTACAGCAGGAATGGAGGAGGGCGTTGCATGGGCTTCTTAATGTTGGTTTGAAATACCCAAGGGCTTGATTTGCTGCATATTCTTTATGTTCGTTTCAGCTTAGCCTTTCTTTGGTTCTCAACATTTTATCATGTCTCTTACCTCCTTTGTTATCCTGTACAAAAGGAGGATGAGGCTACAAAGGATGCATGAATTGAGCCAAAGTAAATCACCTCCACAAACTGTAAATATTTGTCTTGGTATGTAATAAAGTATATCTCTGAAATTTTTAGAAGTCATTTTTTCAATGTGTATTTTTTACATATTGTGAAGCAATTTTTCAATACTTAAATAAATTGACATGAAAAATTTAGATGTCTGAATCCTTTAGAGTGATTTACTCTTTCAAGAACAATTAAGCTACTTTATTGTAGTTGTTTTATCACAAACCATGATAAAACAAGTGTGATTGTGTTTTTCTGTCTGCTTTTACAGATAAGCTATTCTTGAACCATTTTTAAGGTTTTAAACCTTAATCTTTTGACCTTTGAAATTTGTTGGGGTTATTGATGTTATGAAATACTTTAAAACAGAATGAAGGAGTCATAGAAGAGATTGAGTTGCAAGGGGTCTCTGAAGCTCCTGTAGTCCAAACCTTCTGCAGAAAGCAGGGACCTCTTCAACCAGACCATGGTGCTAAGAGCCCTGTCCCACCTGACCTTGAATGTCTCCGGGGATGGGGCATCTACCACCTCTCTGGGCAGCCTGTTCCAGTTGATCCTTACCAACTTCACTGTAAAAAACAGCCTTCCTTCTTTCTAGCCACTCTGTTTAAAACCATTGCCTCTTGTATTGCAACAGCCCTGCTAAAAGGTGCCTCTCCAGGTTTATTTTGGGCCCCCTTCAGGTACCCTTTCAAGTCTCCCTTAAGCCTTCTCTTTTCCAGGCTGAACAACGCCAACTCTCTCAGCCTTCCATCACAGGAGAGGTGCTCCGGCCCTCTGACCGTCTCCATGGCCCTCCTCTGGACCCGGTCTTCTAACATGTCTGTGTCTTTCTTGTGCTGCAGCCCTGCAGGTGGGGTCCCACCAGAGCAGAGCGGAGAGGCAGAATCCCCTCCCTCCCGTGCTGGCCATACTGCTTTGGATGTAGCCCAGGACAAGTTTGGTTTCTGGGCTGTGTAAGCACATTGCTGGGTCATGTCCAGCCTCTCATCCACCAACACCCCCAGGTCCTACTTGGTAGGGCTGTTCTTAAATACTTCATCCCCCAGCCTTTATTGATACCACTGCACCTTGCATTTGATACCCAACATTCAGATGATACCTGAAACAAATATGAGTGGGTTTTTTAAAACTTTACTTGGAGATAATCTTTTTGATGGTCCCTTGGTAATGTGTTTATTAGCTGTTTCAAATCACTGAAGCTGTCTTATGATTTAAACATGCTGAAGAAAATTTAGAAAATTAACACAGCATGAAATAAAATGAGACAATGTAAAATGACATTGAAGGACTGCATTTTATTGTCATGATGAATCATATACAAAGGGCTTAGTTCATAGTTTTCTGCACCCGAAAGGTGTGCAAACATAACTTCAGCTTTAGGAATCAGAAGTCTGATCCTTGCATATCACCAGTGGCAGTTTCCAAAGGGCACTTGATATCCCAGTTAACGGAGAGTTATCCTTTCTTGGGTTGTGTTAAGTACTGCTTTTCAGTAGGGAACTGGAATTTAGTTAACCAGATGTATCACTTGTACTTCCATAGACTTCAAATTAATGAGTAAAAGGAATCTCAAAGGGCTTAGAAGAGAAAAAAATCCTGTACACATGCAGTTAGATATTGTCAGGTTCTTACAGGGAGCACCAATGAGTACATCAGTATAGTAATTTATTTCAGAATGGCATCTAGCTGTTAATGAAAAGTTACCTGTTACATGCTTTCTCCTGTATTACAAATATTTGATTTTAAAGTGAAAAGCAATGTTGGTTTCAAATATATATTTTTCTTTATTTGTCTCTAAAATTATCAGTTCAGGGGAAAAGGAGGAGCAACAGAAATATCAGCTTTCACTTGCCCCATTTAGGTTAAACCCTTTGTCCTTTATGCTGCTTCTCAAATCTGTATTTAATTTTTCAGTCTTCCTGATCTAAATGAGTTAGATTATAATTACCAAATATTGCTTCATTCTGCTTAGGTGGTGGCTTTTTTTTCTGGCTGGGGGACAGGTTGTTTTGTTGTGTCGCAAGCTGATGTTCTGTACATGGATGTGCTGTGATGGCACAGCTGCAGATTAATTGAGGATCATGCTGATAAATCACACAGCATGGAGTTCTGGCTATAAGACATAACGTTTTCAGAGAAATTAAAAAGAAAAATTATTCCTATGACTGCATCTCTTTCAGTTTGGTAATGTAGTGATAATAGACCTGTACTCCTAACTGACATCACTTGATAACATTGTTTTCGGAAAGAGAATTATAGGAAGCAAGCAGGGAACAAATCTTCAATACAAAGTAAATTGAGCAGAAAATACCTTAGTAATCTGCATAAAGAATAACAAATCACCTCAAAGCAATACAAAGTCATAATCCCATTTGATTTGTCAGATCCAAGTTCTCTTGTATAGTCTTATCTGTGTTATAGTCTTGCATATACATTTTAGGTGATTTTTTTTTTCTTCTGTGTGAAAGAATTTTCTATTTTATTTCCTTCCTATTAAAAAATTGGCAGAGGAATAACAAAATACGCTATTTTCAACTTCAGCAGTATCCTGTGGACAGGAATGGAGAGGGAAGTGGCCAGAGGTTAAAACCGTGCACAATCACCTTTGTAATTTGAAAGCAATGTCCCCCTTATAGTGCAGAAGCATTTCTCCAAATAAGATAGTTGTAGTTTCAAAGTACTGAGCCCATGATTGGGTTCCATAGAGGAATAGCACCCATACGAAGACAGACAAGATTTTAGCACTCAGAATAGAAACATTATAGAATGGTTAGTATCCATGACCTCTTTCCTGTGTCCCGTGAGCAGGATACCTCCAGAAGCCTGCATTTTGTTCCACGTATTTTCTAATTCTTCTATTCTCCTTTTTTAACAGAAGAATGACTTTCAACATGTCTGAGCATTTCTCTGGTGCCCCTTGACTTTCGCCACCTGTTGAGGGAAAGCTGTGATTATAAAATCTTGCTCATGAGAGTACATACCCTGTAAATCTCATCTGCCACTACTGAGAAAATGCAGTGTTCTTGCCAGAAACTGTAGGTGTATTTGTCATCTATTTACTGTACAGGTGCAGTCTCTGTTTAAAGATTCATCACATTAGATTTTAGTGATGCAGGACATCCTTTCTCATTTATATACCTCAGTGTTGCATAGAAATGCAATGTTGTCATTCAGGAAATAAAAATCCAATTCAGACACCTTTCGTAAATCTCATTCTTACAAATCTTTGCTGAACAAAAACACTGCTGTGGCTGAGGTAACTACCAGTTATGTCTTTAATATGACTAAATTTTTTGTTAGAGGACCGTTCCTTCTGCAGTATTACATTTAAAGGCACTCTTAAAAATCATCAGCCCATTATTGGTTTTTTTTACTCAGCTGTACTCTTTCTTTTTTTTTTAATATATGACTGGCTAGTTTTAGAACTATTCATTTGTCATAATTTCAGCAGTTTACATGTAGTTTTTTATGAGTACAAGTACACAAATATAGTAGTTTTTACTTGAATGTGTTCAACAACTTTTAAATTATCATTTGCAGAAGTCAGGTTAATGTTTGATTATATCATGTGGTCTGCCACTGGAGCACAAATGTGATTACCTTAATAACAAAACACCTGTCTGTTCCAGAGTGGAAACTACTAATTAAAATAGCTGAAGTTTAGTAAAGTGGTCTAAGAAATACCATTTAGTAGCCACTTTACTACTTAGGGTTGTAGTGCCCTAAATAAGGAAAAGCCAAAAATCTGAAGATGTCCATGTAGCATGATGCAGTGCAGTCTGTTAATCTGTTATTGTCTCCTACTATTTATATCTCTTTTTATATATTAACTGTGACTTTTTTCCATGTGTTCAGCTTTATGCTGGCCAGATGGACAGGAAACTTCAGAAATTTCAAGAGAAGGTTGTTTTTGGAGTGAAAGCAGAGATTTAGTTGCAGTAGGCTCATCTATGTGCAGCAGTGTGGTGGTCTGTGTGGATTTGATGTGATTGGGTCATTTTGTCCCACGCACAGAATGTGAAATCATGTAGTACTGCAAAGAGGAGGAAAGTGATGTATATGTCTCCTATATTGTGCCGTTGCTCAGGGTTGAATTTTATCTCTAGTGAGGAAATTTCCATGATGAATTTTAGTGTGTCAGATTTTGAAAGGGCAGTTGTTGTTTAAATGCTCATGTAACAAATGGATTAAACTGCATGTTCTCCCTAAACTGAGGGATGCAGCTCAGAGAGAGAAGACACAATCTGGGAAAAAATCTTGGCAATAACGTCTTTAGCAGCCAAAGTTGGCATCTGATTATCACATTGTGTGTACGCACCATTTTTTATATGCAGGGCAGCACCACTGAGACATGGTAGAAGCTGAGCCTGAGAATGAATGTTGCATATATTAGTGAGACTAAAATCTGGCAGATTTAAAATGCAGTCGGTTCCTGGAGATGGAAAGGAGTATTATATTTCTTAATACTGATAACTTGAAAAATGAGGCTTCTCCTCTGTTTGTAAACAAGAAAGGCAGTCATTCCAGCCTTGAGTTGGAAATCTGAAATAATTGAAAATATATAGTTGAAATTCTAATATCTGCATAAAACCCTGGTGTCCCCCTGGACTATGAGGTTTTTTAAATGATGCTTTAACTATATATGCTTTTGAGATACAGCCTTTGAGATGCAGGCTGTGTTACTGTGGTGGACCCTGTAACTCTGGAACCTCATGGTGGTAAATGACTGGAGGGAAGGATGTAGAATTGGAGGTGGTTATGGGTGTGGGGATGTGAAATGGGGCAGAGCAGTGAAGCCTGTGACAAATCTGGCTGTGGAAGAGGCTGCGTTCAAGTTTGGACTTCAGGCTTCACTGAAGTCTCATTAAGCACTGTTGCAAAATAAGTCTGGGCAGGAACTCACTCATCTCAGCCAATATATTTATTGAACTGAAATACAGGTTTCTAAAATACAAATTCTGTCACCATTGCTGCTTGCTGAATTACTTCATCTACCTGTTTCTGCATTAACATTTGCATAGAGATACAAATATCTTTATAGATGACTTTATTCATAAAGTCATTTGCTTCTATTGCCAACCCTGGTGGCACCAGGTGATTTCAGATTGACACCAGCTAATTGCCTAATGAACCCATAAGTAAAATAATTAGTAGTAAGGAAATGCCAAGTCTAAATTGGTGATGAAGAAAGTCATTCCATATGCTGGGGGAAGAGATAGTGCTGAAGGTAATCTTGCCCCAATATATTGCAGCTGTGTTAATTACCAAAGATTGGGAACAGCCT
>VZUI01006323.1:0-48748 GCA_013401135.1 Cettia cetti | reverse complement strand
TTTCTTTCTTTCTTTCTTTTCTTTTCTTTTCTTTTCTTTTCTTTTCTTTTCTTTTCTATTCTCATTCTCCCTGGTTTTAGTCCCTCCTTTCTCTTTCTCCCTCTTTATCTTCTCTCGTTTCCCTACGTCCTGCTCTCCACTCTCGATCCCCCGCCATCACCTCAATCCATCTGTAATGACTGGAGATTTTGCAGTACGAGTGGTAAAGAATCCACGACTAACGGTGTGTTTCTGGTGTGCGTGGGTTGTTGTGTGTGTGTTGTTTTTTTTTTTTTCTCTTTCCCCAGCAGGGCACGGGGGTGTGAACCAGCTCGGGGGGGTGTTTGTGAACGGCAGGCCCCTACCTGACGTGGTGAGACAAAGGATAGTGGAGCTGGCTCACCAGGGGGTGCGACCCTGTGACATTTCCAGGCAGCTGCGGGTCAGCCACGGTTGTGTCAGCAAGATCTTGGGCAGGTAAGGAAAGAGGCAGCTCCTTCCCCTCCCCTGAGACTGCAACGTTGCATCCCTTCCCCGTTCCACTATGACCTTCCGCCCTTCCCGCGGCACCGGGCTCTCCCCGCCACGACCCCGAGCGGCCCCGGCACCTTCGCTCAGTGGGAGCCCGCAGCTGAGCAGGGCCCCCTCCTCCAGCCGGCAAGGACGTGTTTCTCCCCCGCCTCCCCCCCTTCCCTCACCGGCGGTGTTTGGAAACTCCTGGGAAGACAAAATAATTTGAGAAGAGTGGGTGGGAGAGCGGGAAAAAAAAGGGACGGGAGAAAGAAAACGAAAGAACGACCAAAAAACCCCCAATCCAGCAAGAACAAAACCCAAAAAATCCTAACTCACAACAAGCCGTAAGCAGCCTTACCAAACACAGGGGTAAATAAACAAACAGCAGGGCAAATAAATAAATAAATGCCCGCGGTAACCGATCATCGCCAAATGAGGTGTGCAACATCCCTAGGGGCTACTCGGGGAGAGCCAGGGCGCTGGCCCGGCCGCTGGCATGCGGAGCGCTGCGCGCCGGCGGCAGAGCCGCAGCGGGCGGCAGAGCCGCAGCCGCCGGTGCGAGCGGGACGCGCTGCCGTGCTCGGCCAAGGCCGGACAGAAACGCTGCCGGCAGCAGAGCCAACGCACAGCGGGCCGTGGGCTGCGGCTGCCCTGTCCGAGCGCCGCTTTAGAGGGGGGATGAACCGTTCTCCTCCATCCGCAGGCCGGCCAGCGCCCCTGTTCGGGAGCGGCCGGCTGGGAGACGCAGGCGGGGGAGTGCGAGCCCGCGGCTGCCCGTTCCCCACGCCCCCTCCCCGGCCGCCCGGCCCGATCCCGCGTTCGGCGGGCTTCGCCTCCGGGCGGCTGCATCGCGGAGAGGGTTTCTGTTTTATTTCCCGACCCTAGGGCCTAAAAGGAGTGTGTGCGCGTAAAGCGGGGAAAGGGGGAGGCAGCGCCCCTCGCTTCTAGCATACACACATACACACACAAAAAAAAAAAAAAAAAAAAAAGGGGGGGGGGGAGGACGACAAAATAAGAAAAAAACCCCAAAAAACCAAAACAACTCAAAAACCCCCAAACCCAAACAAAAACCAAACAAGCAAAAACGGAGAGCGAGCCCTAGAGAGGCGAAGTGATTGCCTTAGCCCCAGGTCAGGCCGCCTGGCGCCTCGCGAAGCGGCGACATGCAGCGCCCGAGCGGCCACGGCCCGACGCCGCGTACCCGCGGGCCGAAGCCGAGGTAGGGCACGGGGCAGGGGTCCACGGGGCGCTCGGAGGGCCAGTGGGGCTCTGAGTGCTCGAGGACGGAGGAGCCCTTTCCGGCACGGCAGGCCACTCAACCATCTTTTGTGCAGGTATTACGAGACGGGAAGCATCAAGCCCGGCGTGATCGGAGGCTCCAAACCCAAAGTGGCCACCCCCAAAGTAGTGGATAAAATCGCCGAGTACAAGAGGCAAAACCCGACAATGTTCGCCTGGGAGATCCGGGACAGGCTATTGGCAGAGGGCATCTGCGACAACGACACGGTCCCCAGCGTCTCCTCCATAAACAGGTAAGAGCAACCCCGCAGCTCGCGGCCCGGTCGCATCTTTACGGCCCCATAAAACGCCTTCTAACAGGGAGGACGGCCTAATCCTTCCTCGGTCAGGGTAGATCCAGCCTTCTCCATTCCCCTGTCCGCAGCGGGACCCGTGGGCATGGCCCGCCAGTCCCCGGCCCGGTCCAGCGGGTGCTCCCCGGCCCCGCCGTGACCTCCGAGCCCAGTTCGGGGCAGCGGGACCGAAAACAGCTGCCCGATCCCGCAGCGCCCGGCCCGAGCAGCGGGTGCGCGGATCTGTCCCGGGGCTCGCCGCAGCAGGGCCGCGGCTCGTGCCCGCCGCCCGGCCCGGGGACAGCCGGGCACCGGGGCAGGGCTGCAGGGAGCAGCTGAGCTCCCGCCGAGCAGCCCGGCACTGCCGCAAGGCTTGGGTGCTGTTCAGGCTGGAGGAGTGACGGGCCGCGGAGCCAGGGTTTCCTGTGTCCCTCGAACACCCCACCGGGGTGTAGATGTCCTCCAGCCTTGCCAGGGTATTGGAGCTCTGGGCCGAAGGCTGCCGTCATCTGCTGCCAAGCCGGGCTCACAGCCGCGAGCCGCTGGGCGCGGGAGGGAGGATTCCCTTGCACCCACCCCCCCGGCTCACTCCCCATCGGTAGCCTGTGGGAACGGCTGAATTTGCCGGGCGGTTCTTTGCCAGTCTGGGGAGCGCTGCTGGCCGCGGTCCCTGTGGCCCCGACTCGGTCTGATCCCTGCCCTCGCAGAATCGATTTCGCACTAGCGAACCATTTCCCCCCCTCCGCCTTCCCCATTTCCCCGTTTCCTCCCCCGGCTGCTAGGGTGCAGATTTTGTTGATTTTGTTGTTGGAGGGACTCAGATTTTGGTCTCAGGTTTGAGGTGGCAAAAATAATCATATGACAGGCAAAAAACCAGGATCGATGCAGGAGAAAAGGGAACAGATGTAATCAAGTAGTGACAGACGTCAAAGCACCCAGACTGTTCACATGCCTGCACGTTCAAACACAACGCACATCAGATCTTCACACGTTGGCAACACAACACTCTTGTGCACACAGTAAAAGTAATTACACTGTTTTAGTGTTATGCATGTACAGATACCCTGACCGTGCCCACAGAAATACAACCTCTAGAAACAGAGTAACACAAAGATATTTGCAAAAGGTACATACATAGGCATGAAATACCTCACCAATAGAGTAAAGATACATGTAATTTTGGATGCAATTCCAAATATTTGGTTCTTCTCAGTCAAATAAACATACACAGGGTATGTGTAAATAACCATGCAGGCTTTTGTAGTGACTACTTGGATAAAGTGCACAAATCGGTATAGTGGCCCTTTTGATATATAGCAAATTTAGCCAGATTGAAAAAAAACTGAAACCAAACCCTGGTGTATTTATAGCAAGGAAAGTAAAAAATAAATAGCAAGGAAAACACAGTGGTATTTTTTTATTTTGTCTTGCATTTTTCATGGCAGATTTATCAAAATATGTCTAATAACTCAGACTGTGTATTTCTAAATCTGGCATTCTATATAAATGGGTTTTAATATTTTGCAAATGATATGGAATTATCCCAAATCATCTTGAAAACAGCAGGTAGAATTAGCTAGTGGAATGTACCTTGGCTAAGAAAGATTCCCTCAGACACACTGTCTCTGTAATATACTGCTAGGCTACCCTAGGAAATTATCCCTGTGTGTGCCATCTGTATTAAAATGGTTATTAAGTTATGAACAGGGTAACATAATACTGATCGGCTAATTATACACCCTCCTAAAAAACCTCCAGGTCTCTGTTACTCTCTCAGTCAGGTATTGAAATAATAACAGTTTGACATTCAGACACTTTACAAAGGCTGTGGAAGGACAGACAGCTATCCCTGGAAGGAACTGAGCTGGTGGTATGGAAGTCCAGAGGAACGGCCATAGGCTCTTTGGAGAAATAGCCTGGATGGACCCAACATATATTTATACTTCAGCTAGCTCAAGGGATCTCAGCATCCAAAAGTCACCGAAGCCTCAGTCTTACATTTGCTGGACTCAGTGGTGTCCTGGGCAGAAAGCTGAGCACCAGATTTGGCTCCCACCATGCCACCACTCTGCAGCAGGGTTTTGGGAGTTTTGTATCTCAGTTTCCCCACCCTGGAAATAAAAACTGATTTTTCTCAGAAGGAGGTGGAAACAGATGTCAGTTAGATTGTGCTTATAAAATACTTTGAGGACAAGTGTTTTGTAGCTGCTAAGTATTATTATACTAGAGAGGCTCAGCTGTGACCCACCACGGCAATGGCATTTGAGTGTGTAGTCCCCAAGGCTCAAGAGCATTTTTAGCTTTGTAAGATTCAGTCTTCTCCCATTCCTTTTAAAAATTCAGACCCAACTTCCCACTGTTCACCTTTGTATGAGGCTCCCCAAAACTCACATCTGTGAGGAAGTGAGCCCATAACACAGGTAATAAAATTTGCAAGTCTGTCCTAAGACAAGAACAGGACAGTGAACACGGAAAAAATTGCAGTGAAATAAGAAATATTGAGTACATTAGGGCCCAATCCCAGTGCTGTGGAGAGTAGAGTGAACTTCATCACTCCAGTGACTTTCATGACTCCAGCTCACAGAATTCACAAAACACAAAGAAGCTCACAATTTAAATACACATTTTTCCTCTTCCTCATTATAAAAACTCACATCGGGTGAATTCTTTGTAACAGAATCGGGTCAGTTCTTTGTAACAGCCAATCCCTTACCTGCTGTAAATTGTCATGTCTGATCACCAATCACAAATTGGAATTAATCTAACACTTAGTCTCTGAGCAGCTTCAGAGAGATGACAATTTTAAAACCTAGCCACCAAAAAATATCTGTCCTCTTACTTCCACAAAATGTGGAGTTTCCAATGCAAAATCTGGTCTTGTCCGGTGTCTAGAATAGTTAGAGCTATATCCAGGACAGTTTTAACATCTTAAGGCAATTAGCAAGGCATCTACAGAAAAAGAAGTTACCTATATCCCTAGATAGACTGTGAATACTTCAAAATGGAGATGTCTTTGTACACAGAAAAAAAAACTTTTGGTTATTGTATTAATTATATTTAATTATGTATTAATTACATTTTATTTTCTTTCTGAGAATTAGTCTAACATTAGAAAAGGTCTTTGGGTGAGAGACTACAGAACAACTGTTACAATTCAGTTTTAAGGGTGTCCCTTAAACATGTAAAAAACCTTTTTTTTTTTTTTAATTCTGTGTGCGTATATTGCACTGATCTGTCACTACTGCACTGAGAATAGCAGGATGCATTTGGGACAACATGTTATTTCGTTCTGAGTTTTATCAGACACTATTCCATAACAAACTCATGCAGACAAAGGGTAGATACAAGCTCCAGTCAAAAAAACATGACTTAACTACCCTGTCAGGATTCAGGAAAAAATACTAAAGTCTTCTGCTATGCAGTAGATTACTTTAAATTATGGGAAAAATCTAGAGAGTGTATGAGTTAATAAGCAAAGTGCACCAGAAATGACAGGATCGAGATCTGTTACCTCTGTGCCAACAGCTTTCCTGTTCCCACTTCATACATTAAGTACTATGCCGTGTACCAGTTGTGTATGTGTAGGTATGCACACATACATACATACAAATGTGCATATATGCATGCATGTAAACTCACACATGTACACACAGCGCATGTAACTGAAAACAGGCAAATGACAGATGTTAATTCTTCAGTAAGCAATTAATGCTTTTAGTCGCTTGAGCACCTTGCTGCCAGCCCAAACTTTTCCATCTATCATATGACTATAAACCAGTTATCTTTGGTCATTTCAGGTTAGACTATTTCAACTGAATTTAGACACTGCTAAATTTAGATGCTCCTTGTGGCAGTCACCTAAAAATGAACTTGGAGGCAGATGTTAGTGAGAACTTTGTTTAGCAGAACATACAGTTTACCTAACAACATAGGTTTCAAGAGATAATAATCATCCCAGAGAAGTCCTCTGAATTAGACAGTGTACGTTAGCAGGAACAGGACGGAGCACATCACGGACATACGTTCACAGTAATGCAAGTTATGCAACGGATATTGTTGTTTAAGCACTATTTCCTGCTTCTCTTAAATTAATGAACTATCTTGGATTAATGAATCAGGTCCAGAAATGCAAAGCAAAACAACCTCCCCCTGATTTTTACCTCTGTCCCAGTTGTTGGATGGCCAGGTTCATTACTGGGAACTCCCAGTTAGTTCCTAGCCAAGGCATGCCAAAAGGATTTCAGAGTTCAGTCAGTCTTCTAGATATACTTTGGACCCTGAGTTCCTGAGACCAGTCCTGACTAATACCCCATGGCAGAGAATAGAGTTTAGTGGATATATTATCTCAGTCAAACTGCTGGGCGCTTTTTCGAACTTCTTTTACGTATTGGGTATCTATTAATTTCTACTGATAAGCATATGGTAAGGGAGATGTTTCCATTTTCACAATATAGCAATTGGCCTAGTTAAAGCCTCCATTTGTATTTAAAAATACATATGGAAAGCCACATACATTGACTTGGGTTATAAAGACCAGTGAAATATACTTGTACATAGAAATATTTTTGAGCATATGGCCAATTTCAGTGGCTGCAGGCAGGCCTGTAGTTTAGAGCAAAGAATGGCATATTCAAAGATCAGATTGCTCTTACCAGTTCTGACCTTAATTTTCTGACTGATCTTATGCAAGTCACACGGACTCCTCAGAAGGCTGTTTTGCCACCTGTAAAATGAAAATAACAGCTTTTAGTTACTTTTGTAAAACTCAGTATGATCTTTCACTAAAAATGTCTACTGAGTTCAACACATGAGAAAAAGTTCCAAACTGGAGCTAGGTTGTTTTACATGAGCTGAGGCTTTAGCTCATGCAATTGAGGTACATAGTGTTTCAGGACAAAATCTGCGCACCAGGGCAGGGGCTGTGTTACATGCGGAAGAAATCAGTATGACGCAAACAGAGCTTTCTGAGCCACCCTCGCTAGCCAGCAGCACTTGAGATTTCCCCAAAGGACATCCCAGCCTAAGTCACTGTGAATCTCTTCCTGGTTTTCCTCCTGAGCAAATCTGGAATTCTTGGAAGCCAGGTAACGAGCCTAGGGAGAAGCTGGAAGAGTACAGAGTATCTCTAACGGCAGCTTGTTCATAGTGATCAAAAGCAGAGCAACTGCATTGACTGCAGTGAACTCAGGGTGAACTGCCTGAGTTTTAACCTGTAAGTATGTGTGTGGGTATGTGTGTCACACAAACCTATCACCACTGCTGGTATTTAGCAGGCACAAGTCAGTTTTCTCAACATAGAGACCAAATATTCGACTTGTCATATAGACTGGATTTGCCTCTGTCTGACATTGTTTTGGTGCAAGGGAGGGGTGAAGAAAACTTGTCCAATGGTACTCAACGGAGAGTACCAGGACTTGTCACCTGGCACTTCTTAGCAAGCACAGAAGAAACTCAGAGTTCTAGCAGGAATCTTCTCTCCCTTAGCTGATGCTAAGGATCCTGTGCGATTTCCTGCATCAGGGCATACTCTCAAGGCACAAGACTTCTACTGCCAGTTACTTTCAGCTGAGCAAAGAATGTAATCGGGTCACACAGGGCTTCATTACAGGGAATATACTCCTTTAAATTCAGACTCTTTTCCATCAGACACAAACCTGGTATTATCTTCTTTTTATCATTGCAAATAAAGGACAGGCTCATAAAGCAGAGGTTACAGACAATGCTACTGCAGCTGAAAGAGTAAATGAATGCTCACAGCATTTCTCTTTGTCTTATTCATCGTATCTGGCCGTTGGAAGGTTGTATGGGGGAAAATACAATAAGATAGCTGCATTTTTTCTAATTTTCATATTGCAGAGATATTAGCTCAACAGAGCCAGTCAGCAAGTAGAATTGGTTGTGCCTGGGAAGTTTTGAACTCCCTGTTGTGTGAACCTTGAAGATCAGAACGGTATCGACCCCTTTACCACCTAAAAATCCCAGCCCTTCCTTTTTTTATAGATGTATAAAAAGCTTGTTTTTTGCTGGAAGTTAAATATTTTCAAGATTTTGCAACTACTGAATTATTGCTGCATTCTGCCATAGAGGTAGCTGCACTTCTGCACTGGGTGAGTGAGTCTTAAGGAGCTAAACCTCATTTACCAGAATATGTATTATGTGAAAAAAAACCTCATTTGACTTTGGGAGAAAAGAGGAGAAAATATAAATTACTTGGCCAAGAAATGACGAAGGTGTGAGAACAGTATAGTGATCTGAAGGGCCCAGTCCTTCCAACAGGAAAGGAATTATTCACATTTAAACAAAGCACTATAGGCAGGAATGAAGGGAGGGCAATAAGAAAGGAAACATTTAAATAGTAGCAGAAGGTATCCCCTGATAGGGAGGTCCATTAAAATGTGGAATTACATCCCACAGGAATTCCTGATTTCTTGGAATATATATAAATAAGTGGCATTAATAACAAGCAAATATACAATAAGAAATAATCTTGTGTTGGCTAAAGAGACAGATAATGGTCTAGCAGGCCAGCTGCACCTTTTATGATATGATGACATGGTGCATACAAAACAAAGTCATATTTTCAGACATATATCAAATGTCAAAAAACTCCCATCTCTAACCCCAAAGCCTATTAAAAAAAAAAAAAAAGATATTCATATTACCTGAGTAACAGTATATTACTTCAAAACAGTTGAACAAGGCTGAGCTTCACTTAGATTCCATTGTCCTTAATTAAGGCATGGTGAAATTCAAATGGAATTTACGCTCTCCACTTAAAATCAGGAAAATATTTAAAGATCACACTTTTGGTGTTGGTCTCTGTAAATGCAAACCTAGGGACTTCTAAAAGCATTTGCCATTGGTCTGACATCCACACAGCTCACTGGGGGTTGAGGAAATCCCATCTGTGTGTAGATGGCTCAAACAATGTTTATTACTCATGAATGCATCAGAAAGGTTTGAGTTCTTCCCCCAAATGATTATTTCTTAAACTGAGAGTAACAGGAATAAGGACTTTTTTCACTGTCATCCAAAATAATCTATTGGAGCCTGTAGCTGCATTGCCATACTTATCAGTTCCAACTGTTTAAAAATGCCAAGGCAGACCTAAACTGTGTAATTGGCGTAAGAATCATGAGCACTTGTAATACAATGTAGGTTTGTTTTCACTTGTTTTCTCTTTTCTACTCAAAATTTTAAAGGGGATTTGGATATATGACTCCTATTAAACAACTTTAAAAACACCTTAACAATGCAGCCCTTTGAGTCTTCTGAGAGCTGATAGGTCCCTTTTCAAGCCCCCAAAGCAATGGCAATATCATTTATTAAATGAGAACTGAAATTCTCATGCTACCACTTGACTAGAGGAGCTGGAAAACCCAAAAAACACAGGCTTGTGATGAAATACTAGACACCATGATATTCAGCACTAGCTCCAATTTTCTCTATTGCCAATAACTGAGGGCTGATTTTGCAACACTTACATGCTATCTACCCAGCTGAAAATCACAAATCTAATCACTTGGTTTCCAAACTCCTCAGGGTGCACTTACAAATATTCATTTCCAATCAATTTACACCTGCTAATATTTCTCAATGCTCACATGTGATCACAGAGTCAGAATTAATGCAAGTGCTTACTATATCTATTGCAATGGCACAAAGAGGCTCTGTGCATAGATCACAAACCATCGTCCAAAACAGGGACAGCGCAAATAGGAATTTCTTTCAAGAGGCACTTCTAGAAAATCAGTATATATACATGTCTTGGTTTACACCAGCCCCTTAGCTTCTACTAGGCTCATAATTCAGACAGTCCTCAAGGTTTCAGGGATCCTGAAACAAACATCTTTGTCTGTCACAGAAAATGAGCTATGTGGGAAGGGCTCACTCATCAAGTCCAAGTCTAGGTAAAAAGCAGAGTAAAACTGCAGAGTCCTTTTCTGTGGGCTCATATTTGACAAGACGGAGGCTGAACACCAGCTAGGCTGAAAGAGCCTCCCCCCTCTTCCATGATAAGTAGGCATATAAATAAATAAATAAATGGCATCCTAACTGCACTGAGAACTCAATAAAACAATCACATCAAATATGGGGAGGTATAAATCTCATGTCTGCACAGGTAACCCACTCAATTGCTTTTATTATGGCTCAGCCTGACTCCATTTATTACCATCCGTGGCCTGGGTGAAGGATGTTTGCATGGAGGGTGGTCTCCTGGTGAAATCCTATCCCTGGAGCAGTGACAATCAGCCCATAGAGAGGTGGATTTTGGTGGGGAGACCAAAGGCAGATCCATCTGTCTGCATGAAAACTAATCAATAACCCTGTAACTAGACCCCTTGTCACTGGGAAATGGACAACACAATAGTTCAATCCTGGAGCCACAGGAGAGGAATAGCTGTGGTTGGGGTATGAAGAATGACAGGATATACGTATGAAATGTTTGAGACATATGGAGAGAATATGTCTGTCCATATCCACATTGAGAAGGAGTGACGGTAAAGGAGTCTAGAGGGTACATTAGTTATATAGTAGGCAAATTTGAAAGGTTGATGTGTTCAGAGGTGGGTATAGGGAACAAAAAGGCCAAACTATGCTCTATTTTTTGTACAGGACATTTACAGAGGGACTCTAAGTGCAAGGCAGTAGGTACCTTTGGCAAAATGTGCCTGCTGGTTGGAATTACATGTCGGCATTTGGTAGAGAGCACGTCTCTGAGCAGGCACGTAGATGGTGACACAAAATGCTGGTACGCAAAAGGAAGCATATGCAGGAGTTCGGTGCAGTCAGGGAAGGAGATTCCTTTGTCCTTTGTCTGCCTTGGGATTTATGTGTGTACCAGTTTTGACAGAGAGGAGGAAGAGTGATGTGCCAAAAGCCTGAGCTAACGGACTGTGAGTACACAGATACACTCCCCAGAAAATGCTATATATGAAACATTTACCCAAACCTCACTGTTAAATCAGGAAGGGAGATTTTGGTGGCTTGTCTCTGCCTCTATGAAAAACAGAAATAGGAAATTTCTTGATTTGTCATCTCCTAGCTCTGCAGTTCCTGTAGCATTTCTAAAACCTGCACAGCATGTTGTTACCCAGGCTTCTAGCAACTCCCTAACACATGCACACATACACAGGTAGGATGGAGTTTGCCTCTAATAATTGCTCTCTTCTGCGGGAAAATTTACTATTCCTACATTTAGCTCCATTTTCAACAGATCCTCCTCCTTCCAAGGTAAGAGTTCTTCCTTCTCTGTATGGGTTCAAGGCATAAGGGTTAAATATCCAGCTCTGCTTGGAAGACAAATTGCTTCAAGATTAGTGATCAGATCTGCTCAAAATGCCCATCACTGTATTTCATTTGAGAAGGGTGGTACCCATGTTTTGCAAGGCAGACTGACGTCTGCTAATTTACACAAGGAAAAGCAGACACTGCAACCAGACAACAAAGTCACAAAAGAAACCCTCACACATCTGTCAGACAGGATGCCCTGTACCACCTCTAGTTCCAGGGTAATTTGCATAGTTCTGGCAACAAAAAGAGTACTCATTTCATTGGTCAGGAAGGATTAATATCCCAGCCCTTTGATTCCCAAAACCAATCCTCATTTGTTTTAAGCTCGGCCAAAATACAACAGCAACCTCAGTACCCCACTGTCCACTTTCAAGCTCTCACCTTAAAATTGCACTGGATTCTTTGAGCACTAAGATTTGGACTCTTCTTAAAGGGACTACTGTCTTTCAATATAGTCACATTTCTCTAAAAATTATTTTAACAACAAGTTTTGGTCATCTGTCTCTAAAAAGAAAGACCACAGCACGATGTAGCTAGGTAATAGTGCCTGCTATTAGTATTTGCCTAGATTTAGGCCACTTTTTGGTTGTTTAACTGCAGACTTTTGAACTTGAAAAATTAAACATTTATACATAAATTACACATACACAAAAATACATATTCATTTATAAAATCAATGTGAGTGGAGGAGATGTATAAGAGAAGAGAAAAGGAAGGAATAATATTTCTAGAAAAGGATATGGTGTTTGCAAACCAAGTGCATGGGGAAGTGTACTTCAGGGATATGCTACGTACAAACGTGCCAAGGCAGCGCAAGCAAAGGCAGAGTGGAAAATGTGCAGTGTCCCAAATTCCCTTTCTCTATGGAACAAAAAGCAAATTTGGAGTTTAAAAGAGACAATGTTTGTAGTGCTGACTCTGACAGATAGGCCACAACATGAAGTTTCGAGAATAGGAAGAGAGCACAGCTGGGTGGGCTTGGATAAGGAAAGGGCAAGAGATAAGAATGGAGTGAAAGGCTAAAGCAGATTTGAATTGTATACTGTCAAAATCAGACCTGCTGTGGCTTTCCAGAAGGCAGTTTGGGCCACTGTGCCAAATAAGATGCCGAGTCATTCAGTATTAACATCCAACTCCCTTATGTGGCTTTAACAATTTCAGGCTACACATGTGCCTGAGTTTAGGGTCTGTGAGTTAGAAGGCAGACAGGATGGGGGCAGAATAAATGGGTCTGGCTGCGTGCAGATTCTTGTAAGGGGCACAGGCCAGAGAGCAGAGAGAACTGCATGGATGAGTTTGTATTGCTTGCACATGAGAAAGTGCATAAAAATTTGTAAAAAGATGAGTGCTATGATTCTAAACCCCCTTTGCAATTTACATGAGTTCTTGTCACCTGCAAATATTTAAAGAAAATTACATGTCTATGGCATACCTCTGGCTCTTCATGCCCCACAGACAAAACTGGGAGAGCTGGTGGCACAGGGAGACATGAAATGGAAGGGAGTGTGGCCCATTTCAGGGGGATGTGTATACAAGGAAATGCCCCTGGCACAGTGAAAGACAATGGATAAAGTGATCCTGGGGAACACAGTTTTTTGAAGCATGCATGCATGAGGGGGATGCCAGCCCTGTAAATGAAGCCTTAGCACTGTTCAGAGCACTATCTTCCAAAATGAAAGCACTTTCTGCATCACTTGAATATGCTCCAGGATCACTCTGTGCACAGTGAAGTAATTTGAGCATGGAAACCTGGGTGCATTTGTGTAGATAAACCTTTGAGTCTCTATTGTTCCACTAGACATTCTTCTCTGTAATGGATATTTGGGCGAGACGTGCCCTATACCCCACGACATGTGTACAAGGAGGAGCATGGGCATATCACTAGGGCAACATGTCCAGCTGGGAGTATAGACTTTTAGCAAGTAGGTATTATTGGTCTGTGTAAGAACTAAGAATAGTCTTATCCATGGAAACAACGTCACAACTCTGCAGTTACATGCAGGGAGTCACAGTGGTGAGCAAAGGCACAGCAATACATGGGACTCTGCAGGGAATTCTGTGCCACTGCTTCTCGATGGCCAGTCTTTTAAATGCACTGATGAACTATGGCTCTAAGCAGATACAGGGGGAGTCCTAACAGTGCTCATATCTTTGCCAGCAGTTATTTTGGACAGGTGTGGGGATAAGGTCTTTGGCAGTCGCACCACCAAAGTGCTGAGGAAACACAGCTGGGGAGAGGGGCGACATCAGTAACACAAACACGTGTGCAAGCATGTGTATGACAAAGTGGCATCTGCTGAGATGTGTGAACACAAAGCATGTACAGCAGGGCAAATACATACATACAAGATAATGTCATGCACAAATGTAGGGACATGTGCCTGTTGTGGGTACCAAGGGCAATCGAGAGAATGAGGGGCGTCTATGGCATAATACATCTGTCAGAGAGTGGATGTGTGGTAGTTCACCTGATACATCATGCAAGAAGAGGATGTCAGGAGATAGTGGGGGCAGAGGAGATTACACTAAAGGAGATATTTCTAATTATAGCTATAGTTTAATGCGCTGGACTCTGCCCTTCTCTCCTGTCCCCTCCCCTTGCACCCTTTTCCTCATTACCCAGGTTATCTTGTTTGGGTTAAGAGGCCAATTTCAACAGACTATAATTGAGGAGTGAAGAGAATCTGATAAGATAAGGAAAGGACATCATTCCTCAAGGGATCAATAGAGGTTTCATGTTCCTCCTTCCCCTGCTGTGTCCCTAACACGCTAACACTCTGTGTCCATGGGTTTATTTACTCTGCTTGTCTGCAAGACTGGAAAGGAAGTGCGGGAATAGAGGGGGGCTGTAGCCCGTCTGTCACACAGCCAGAACAGGGAAGGGGGCATAAGGAAGTCTCCTCTGGGACTCATGAGGAGGCAGGGAGGTGACAAGTCTGATACCCTCCTTGCTCTGGCAGGGGCACAGATTAACAGGGGACGTGTTCACCTTTGGCCTTTTATCTCATTGTTGTGCTCTGCAAGGAAAGGATATTGATAATTTTTCTTGATTTAGACTTGCTTTCCCTAGCATCCATGTGCAGACAAACTCAAGCTTTTTATAAGCTCTCAGGGCAACATCTCAGGGCAACATCTCAGGGCAACATCTCAGGGCCCCTCAGGGTGACTGAGGCATAATCACCCCTTCCACAAGGAGGGCTTATAGCTGCTCCTTAGTAAGTTTATGTTAGTATCTGATGCTCAGGCTTGACGGACCCAGTATCTCACATTTGGTCATTTTTGGACCAAACTGGCATGCAATGATCCCCTTAAGGAACGGGAAGCAGCCTCAGCAGTGAATACAGCTCCTGATGGCAGGGCTGCTGGGGCTCCCGCACTGCAAAGGCAGAGTTTGTTCCACTCCTGAGTCATGCTCTTTGGCAGGAAGATGCATATCTCACAGAAGCAATGTGAGATCCATAGGAAGCCATGCCCATGTGAGAGGTATATGAATGTGCAGGCAGCAGGGGCATTGTAAAGAAGTCCCTCCAGGAGGCCCAACCTCTCTCACATCAGGCAAGCTCTGTGGATGTTCCCTTGTCCCTGCAGCTGGCATAGGAATGCCGAGGCACAGGGAGATGAGCTGAGAGGTCAGCACAGTACAGGATACAATCCAGATCCCATACAACAGGGCTGGGCAAGTTGCTGGAGAGACTGAGACACGGAAGGGTCTGGGGCTGAGATATCTTCTTCCAGCTGATTTCTCTTTTATTTTTAACACCCAGAGAAACAGACGCTGAGAGCAAGTCAGTCATGCAGTGAGCATGTGGCAGAATTGGGAATACAACCCAGATCCCCTGACTCCCAACCTCAGGCTTTAACCACTAGACCATGCTTCCCTCTAAGCCACCTTGAACTTTCCTCAGTGAGGATGGGGGCTACTAAGCCTCTGTGGGCTGCAGTTTACCAAGCTGTCAGGAGTGTGCTCACTGGACCGCCTCACCAGAGACAGCCTTCCTCACGCATGCTAAAAAAGTTGAAAAGAAATTCATTTCATGGCCGGTGGTTGCTTAAAAAAGGCGATTCCAGCATATGTATGTGATAAATGTTAACTGTGCATTAATCGCATTAAAGAGGACCCTATAAACTTTTCATTTCTAATTAAATTCTGGCCGGTGATTCTGGCGAAGCCAGCTCACTCCGGGCCTTTGTTTATGTGGAAAATTAAAATGCAAATACAATGGAATTTATTTCCATTACTAGAGTGATATGCTGGGCTCCTCTGTTTAACAGCCTCCAATTATTTTTCAAACAGGTCTCTCTCCCTCTTTCCCTCCCTCTCTCCCTTCCCCACTCCCTCATTTTTTTCCCTATTACCCCGATGCTGCTACCCCAGTCTGAGGGGTGGAATCTGGTAAAGCAGTGGGTGGGCTAAGGAACATGAAATCTGTTCAAGGTCAAATTCAGGCCAGAGGAGAAAGTGGGGAAAAGAGTGTGAAAGCACAAACAAGGGAGAAAGGGAAGTAACAAGGCTTGAGCTTATGTAAGGATGAGTAAGGAGTTACCTGTTAGCAACCTTACTGAAAAATATAAGCTAAATTCACTGGCTTGCTAAATCCCAGCCATATAGATGGCCTGACTGAGAGAGGTCATAGACCTTTCCCGGATGAGATAGTTTGATGAGAGGGTACAAGTGACAACTCTCTCTGGTAGTCTTCTGGATCTTTCACAGCCTTTTTCACAGACTTTGTCTGGATGTGACTGCTGCTGGGTTAAATCCTGGTGGCTGAGGAAGGACAGAACAGGCCCAATGCCAGACACATTGCCTGTGCAGAGCAAATAAATTCATGCAGCAATGACACATAATCATCAGCTGAAAAATAACTGAACTCTCTTGTTCATTTCCAAGGGAGCAAATGCGGCCACATAGTCTTAAAGCATTATTGCACAATACCCGCACAAGTAAGAAGCCATTGCACAAACCCAGAGATTCATTGTACGATTAAAATTTCTTAACACATATATTTGCTACTAAATGCTGCTGACACAGAATCCCATTCTTTCTTACATATATGAGAGACCCAGGTCAGTTCCGACTTGGGAACATTGCTAGTCAGTCACACACAGATCAGAGGCATCTGTTAACTGACACAGATGCCCTTCTATGCATTAATGTGGAAAGTCATACAAGAAGACCCTTGCAAAGGCAAGCGTGCACTTCACTGAAGACATGTAGTAATTTATAGATCTTTCACAGACTCAGTCAAATCTATTTGAAACTGCACAGAATTGTCTTGCATGTAATTGTGAAGAACCTTATCCAAAAACCTAACTGAAAGGTCTTAGCAAAATCCCTAAGTACATCAGAAGACACACACACACCTTGAAGCATACAGCTAAGAACCAGTCAGGTGTGCCACCCCACGTGTCACACACGCACAAGAGACACACCTTCAGCATGCCCCGTGGGCAGGGAAAGCTTGTGAGCCAAAGGGATATTCTTTTAGTGCATGTGAGCATCTTAAGGAATCACCTAGTGTAAACGATCCTGCCCCAGCTGAGACAGGGAAACAGGAGAAGGACACATTCACTTACAACACTGAAAAGAGGCCATTACCCAGTCAAACAACCCAATCCCTGACATCATTATTCAATACACAGGAGCCCTGAAATGCACACTAACTCAATCACACGATTACAAAATAATACTGATGGAATCAATGAGACAGACATGCGGTCATACAAAGCACACCCAGCCTGGTGTTAATACACAATAACAGCCGCCCAACAAGCGAATACAAAACAGCCATTCACAACCACAGGGCAAAACACCAAAACATGGGGCCACATTCTCAAAGGAGACTTGAAAACTGCGGTAACAAAACCCACCCTTGCCAGAGGGGTCTTAGGGTATGGGCAAAATCTGGCAGTTGTCAGTCTAGTGAACAGCAAATAGTAAAAGCCTTGTTGAGCAGCAAAACTGAGCACATTCACATCCTAGTGAGGCTGGTGGACTCCCAGGGCACTCAGAACCATTCAGAATTGCACCCACAGCCTTGAAACAGACTGGTCTAGCTATGTGACAGCTGCTCAGTGACCAAAAGCATCATGCAGGCACTCTTAACACAAGAAGGGGTGCATGACAGCCAAGCCTCACCAAAACATAAGTCATTAGAAGAAAGGAAATCCTACAAAATATTGCAAAAAACCCCAAATCACTCTGTGGACAGATGAAAATACTGTTCAGCACCTACAGCCACAAAACCATCTCACAGATGTGCCTTTGCAACACAGCCAAATTCTTTTCCCAAACCACAACAGCACCCCCAAACCTAACACAGCATTAGTGTCTTTCCTCTTTAGAGAGGAAAAAAGCAAAGTGACACATAGAACAGACTCATAATGCCACAAACAATCAACCCTCCTTGTGCCTCACAGATTGTGCCATACCATGCTAACCCAAGTGCTTAACACGCAGCCCAAACAGCCAGCTTTTGCAAATCCTGCCTGATCTTCTTGGGAGGGAGATGAGGGAACTGGACTGTAAGTCCTTTCCCTGGCACAGCAGGCAGCAGCTGGTAGCAGGTTGCATGCACAAGAATATGCTGTCATTGAAACAGCCAGCAAGGCTGGGGGAAGGCTGCTGATGGTTGTGTATGCCTGCGTGCGCTGTGTGTACAGGAATTCCCCTTCCTCTACCCAGTGCCGCTGCTTGTAGCCATTAAAAAGCCCAGGTCCTCATGCTGGATGTTCAGTGAGTATTGATTCAGTCTGCAAGCAATTTTAATATTTCTTCAGGGACTTTCCAGCAACAGCACAAGTCATTAATTCACCCTCCCAAATTGCTTATTCAATAGAAGGAACATGGCTCCTGAATAAAGTCCCAGAATTTATGTGACTCACATGAGTCAGGAGGTCAAACAACTGTTATGGAGCGAAGTTAAAAATCCAAATAAAATATTGACACTTTTTTGGGAGTGAGAGGAGGGGGAAGGGGGAAGGGAAAGAAAAGGTATTTAAAATAGGGTTTTGTTGCAATGCCCCCAGGATAAAGAATGAAAGAGATTGAAGACAAACTGGAGTTTGTAAAATCAATGGGATTTATTGCATATCCGCTTGGCATTTAATAACTCCTTCCTTTCCATCTTCCCTTTCTCTGTTGGTACATGGGGAAGATAAAAACTACAGATAGCCAGCCACAAAGTACACAGATGGACATCCCAAACACGAACACACAAAGGCAGGTACATGCAGGGATGAATGTTACTGGGAGGCAGTGGCATAGCATCAGAAGATCCTCTCAGGACTCAGTATCTTGACTGAACTAGATAGAGCCATTCACACAGGGAATGGCTCACACATTATGCCCATATAGTAGCAGGGAGTGTGTGTCCACAGTCTCAGTTTAAAATAGGCTGGGAGGGGAAACTGAGGCACAGAGTGAATTAAAAGACTGCTTACTCACGGAGCTCATCAACAGGGATCCAGGTCTCCTGGTGCCCAGTTAGTGTTTTTGCTGCAGAATGATGGTGCCTTTTAGAGGAATGAAAGCACTCATAGTGACCAGGATCAGGCCTCAAGAAGGCATCCATCTCACAGGAGGGACACACAAACCACACAAAGAAACGGATCTACAGACACCATGCAAGCCCATCCATATGCAGATAGATGCACACACAGATACAAATATATACATGCTTTTACTAAGCTCATTGATATTCAGAAAGCAGTGCAGCCAGATCACACACAGAAGTAGGAGCCCACCTGCAGACAGACAGACCTGCAATGGCCTGCGTGTACAAACCCACAAGCACATACATACACACACTGATACACCACTACAGCCCCACAGGGCAACACAGCCACACTGGAAGTCACTGCTTCTGCAAGCCTAGATTTTACTGACAGCAGTATCCTCTTAGCTAGCTGCACATCAGTTGATGCCCACATACACTGAAGTGCATTCTGCACAAGCATATTAATATATAGGACTGTCTCCTTATTGCATTATACTCTGGCTCTTTCAGTGAAACCATGATAATTTTCTACCACTCTAAGGTCTCAGACTGCTGTAGCCATCAAACAACACCATTCATAAGCAATAACTCCATAAAAAACAGCACACAAAATACTGCCTAATCTAATTAAACAGTACTGGATGGCTTGGGACATTTAAGTGGCTTTCTTTGGTTTCTTTAGGTTTTTGGTTTTCTTTTTTTTTTTTGTCTGGTTGACTTTTTGGCAAAATCTTAGGACAGCTGCTTACTGAGATGAGATTTTCCAAAAGGCAATTTTTCAAGGGTTTTTTTTGCATTGTGATAAAGATATCTTGACAGCATTTCCTTCCTAAGGTATCTTTTGACCAAATACACAGTGTGCTTTAAAATTAAGGAAGGCAATGAAAATTTTGAAATTTCCATAATGACGCTCTAAAAGTATTAATATTCTTTCATTAAAATATGCTTCTGTCTTACTTCTAAGGTTATTTTGTTCATGATTGATTTTGTAATTGCCTTTTAAAAATGACATAATAGAATCTTTGGTTCACCTTATGCTACCTCCTGTCTTCTTAGACTACAATACATTCAAGCAAAAATGTAAAAGGAGTATAGTTTTTTAAATACCATTGCCCATGTCCCTCTATATTCCTCTGCCTATGAATCCTGATTGCATCTGATCTTGTTGAACTTAAGTTAGATAAAAAAAATTAAATACATGCTGATTTACAGCTGGTGGCATTCTGATTCATTAGGTGAACAAGTACTTAATTCAGATTAAGGGGACCATGTTTTGAAATAATGCAACTGAATAGAATCACTAAAATTCTCTAGAATATCATGATTTGCAGAAATAATATATCATAATTTGCCATGTTGTATTCGACTGCAAAATCCTAAACTGCGAAATTTGAATAATTCAATATTTATAACTCAGGTCTTCAGATAGGGCTAAACAATTGCTGCATCTCTTCTGTGTTTACCCCAGCTAGCACCTGGTTCAGCGAGTCAAGCTCTAGACAAATCAGTCTTAGAGATCACCAAAGCTCACTGGGAGAAAAGTTGCCTGCACGGGGATGTAGGGATAAGGAAACACTTGTGCATGTGGGAGGATCATTTAAACTGCTCCTCTTGGGAGGTTGGTTGTCAATTCAGAGTTGTTGAAGGAGTCTCAGCTGAGATGGTTTCATTGAGAGGGAATAGAAAACAGGCTTGTTTACAAAGGGGCAAACAGGAAAATTAATCTGAATTAACTTTGGAAGTACATTGGTTAAAAACATTAAAACATTGTTCAGGTGCTCATTCAAAATTTGAGTGTCCTAAATTGAATTTAGTTCACTTCATTTCCAAAGTGAATTAAGCTAAACTAAATTAAAGCTGCCTTAATTCTAAACAAGGGAGTCAGAGGTGTAATGCAGTTTAACTAGACCACTTTAATTTCACACATGCAGTTAATTCAAATTATTTTGCAGAGCCTTATGTAGATAAACCCTTAATCTGCAAACTCCTATGGAGAGAGACTGTATTTATCCAGGAACCAGGAAAGGGGACCCAGAGGCGCAGGGTACTCTACCATCCACTGCAACTGTAACAGAAAAGGATGGATATAGTAGGTTGGTAAAGGCTCACAGAAACCCACAGTTCTGCATTTGATCAGACGGAAGCCAGATATGTTTTTTTAAGAACAGAGCAGTTCTGTATTCACAAATGTACACAACTATGAAAATGTACACACAGTTATGGGCCTTATAATACAGCAAGGTTCCACATAAATTATGGATCAGTATTCAGATATGTTAGATATTACATCATAGATATAATAGTCTTATTAAAGGCTAGTGCTAGGTGATTGTGACTTATTATTCGTATTGTGTGATGTACAAAAACATCCATATAGATAGCTAATGATGCTTACAAGCCATATATCTGAATATTTCCCCATAAAACTCTGTTAAAACTTAAAGGATTGAAAAAAACTTTATTAATTCTTCATGAGGCCTGAATATATAATATGTGACCCAAATGTCTAACTCTACCCAGCCACAGTCACAAATGCAGACCTACAGTTAAAGATAAACAAGTATGCTGGCTGTGTGGTGAATTAAAACACACCAAAAAACAAACGCCAATGTATTTGCCAACACAAGATGGACACATAAACATACAGCTTGTATCTCTAAATACCAGACCTGACAGTGGCTTACATGAGCCAAACAGACTGGTTACAGATTTATCTTTTCACTATATGAAATTGGCTTTGTCCTATAAATATGAAAACTAGACAATCTTCTAGAGACAGGCACCAACTAGATGCTGGGTGTCTATGTAGCACCCACACCCTGAAGTGCTGACTTTTGCTTAACTGCTTTGGGTGACATGATAAAGCAAGGAATAAATTATACCAGGAACAACAACAACTAGAAAAGGAAGGTAAAGATTCTGGTTCTCTGTGAATATTTTCTATGTGTTTTTGAACCAGAATTTTATTAAAATTCTACATTTCAGTATAGTTGGAGTCTGATTTTTCAATAAAATTGAAACATACTATTTTTATTTTTCAGCATAGTCACTAATTCACCCGAAAAAGGTAATTTTAAAGTGAAAACCCACAATTTTTCCATTCTAATAGAACTTACATTCTTCTAACAATTTTGTTGATTCCTTTAAGAGCTGAGGTAAAAATAACATTAGATTAAATAGACACACCCTCAGCACTGTTTTTTTGGTTGTCTTTTTTTTTAAAATTTTGTCAAAAAGACTCTAATGGTTAGGGGTCCACTGTGAAAATTTTCCCCAGTTCTGAAGAGTATAAGGGAGGCACACAAAATTACATCCCTGTAAAGGGAAACATTTACTTATCCAACACATGCAAGCACATACTGCAGTGCAGCACTCTGCAGGATACAGAGATAACACACAGCTAATACACAATGCTGCCAAAACCAAAAGTTAAAAAGTTCTGAGTCAATAACCTCCAAAATGAAGAGACTGGCATAAAATTCCCAAGTCTGTAAGTAAGAAATTTTTTTTTCCCTTTGCCTCCAGTTCTGGCCCCTTGGGAGGCAGCCAGGTCCCACTTCCACCTGGTCCTTGCAGTTACGAAAGCCAGAAATACCTTAGTATTAAATGAAAGCTGAACTAATTGTTTATCTTCAAGATCTGAGGCTTTACAAAAAAATACCAGGTATGGCATAACTTTCAAGAGGGCGGAAAATGTTATCTACATTTATCTGATCCCTCCCAGTTCAAGACTCCCTTCCTAGTATACACATGTCTTCTGTTAATCAAAATGAATGTCCACAAGGAATTCAGCACAGACTCCTGAATTTTAATAACTGGAAATGGGCTCAAAGCAAAGCTTTCAATTAAAAGTTCCCCTACTCCAGATGAAGATATTTAACCTTGGCAAGCCCATGTGTTTCTGTAGGTCTTAACTCGCCTGCTGGCACAGCCGCTGCTGTGGCAGCTCCGGCCGCGCTGCGCGGCGGTCACCGTGTGCTGGCAGCTCCTGGGGCTGTGCCCCATGCCAGCTCCGTGCTGCTGCAGCAACACTGCTGGCACTGCCCGAGCCCGCCAGGCTGGAGGTAACACAAGATGACACTCCAAACTGCGGAGTTGACACTCTGAACTACATACCAGTGCAGTGTAGGTGCAATCAGAAAACAATTCTTAATTCCTAAGGGGTCAAAAATATCTGGGCCATTTCATGGCAGAAATGTCTTCCTAGTGAAAGGGACTTCGGCTACTAGTGATGCTTTTCTCCTGTTCTCTTCCTGTTGCTTGTTGCTTTTATAGCTTTTGGTCTTCTGTTGCAGAGATTATGAATTTGTTGAGGGGGAAAGGTAGAGCTGTAGCTGCTTTTGATGGATGCTCTGAGTTGAATGTCTGCTCCATGGTTGCCTATGGTATTAAAATTTGGACTCAATGACCCAGGTGGTTCCTCCCAGGCCTGTGTTTCTACATCCAAGACCAGTAGAACTCTTTTTGTTGTTTAAGATTTCCTTAATTCACCTTAAAACCAGGATGTCAAAAACCCATGATTGAGTTTGCTTACAATATTTTGGTAACTGTATGATATCCTCTAAATGTTTGGATTTTAATGAATTTCTGGAAGAAAGCCTTCCAGATATGAACAGAGTGTAACAAAAGTAGAAACACCTGCCTGAGGATACTTCTATGCTGCAGTCATTGCTTCAGTGCAGCTCACGTAGACACACTTTAGCTACCTTTAAGCCAGCCAGCCTGGGTCCTGATGGCTCTGTAGCCACAGCTTTGCATAACACAGCAAATATTCAAGCATACCTATTTCCCAGGTGGGCAAATGGTTCCCACAGCCTCATGCAGCAATTCATTCTAGGAGGTCAGGCTAGGTAACCTATACACAATAGGCTGACCACTGTCAATCATCAGTACCAGGGGCATGAAGTTGCATGTTAGTGCTCAGCAGAATGAGGTGGCAGGCCAGCCTCCTGCCTGGCACATCTACTCTCAGAAGGCAGACATCTTCCCCTTTCTTTCCTTCTACCCCTCTTCCTTAAGTCTGCACTTGTACCATGTAGCACAGCAGAACTGGAATGGGTAGAGATCTGCTAGAAGCTGAACGTTAATGCTCTGCTCAAATTAAATGAAATAAAACCATATGGTGTCATCATGGGTCACTGATTTAAAAAAACAAAAAAAATCCTAGCTTCACTCTAAGCCCTTCAGATAGTAAAACTGATGCTGTGAATTGTGCGTCTTCTTAGAGTGCAGTCAAGAAATATAGTGAGAGAAATGGGCAGGACTGGGCTTTCTCTCGTGCTCATAGTGAGCAGGCTAACCTGGAACAAAGTGATACTTTTTTCCCCACATCTGCGGGCACGATGTCAGTCTAGCCTCAGTGAAATTGATGGACCTACACAGATTAACAGCAGATACAGAGTCAATTCTCCTCAGAGAGGGCTGGGATTGTGTTCTGAGATATGTAAGGCATCTCCATTTTGACCTCTCATCTATCTGGAAGCTTTGGATAAACAGATAATCCTCTTCATGCACATTTTAGGACTATCAATCTAATCAATCTAATTAACCTATCATACTTGTGCTTATGTATATAATGGAGTACATGATCACCCCTCCTCTCTCCTTTTCCAAAAGGTAGGGAGAAGAAAACGCAATTTTCATTATAGAAGCAAGTTTGAATGTGTGAATATTGCTTGTGGCCCCTGAATATGGCAGAGTTTGAAGGCATTCTGCTGTCTTGGCAGGGAGTGCCAGAGCCCCAGGCCAGCTAGCGAGGAAGCTGCTCCTGCCAATGTCAGCTGTTTTTCTGAGAGTTCTAAGTATTGCAGTGGATTTTGAGAGCAGTAGCTTCTACTGCTCCCACCCTACTTCCTATGAGAAATTACGTTGTGGCTTTTATGTAGCAATTGCAGCCCTGATCTTCCCAATTACATCTGCTGTTGCAAATTCAACCACCACCACAGAAGCCTGTGCAGCTGAAATACAATTCCAGTTGCCTTTGCCCATTTCCCTTCACATACAGCCACTGTCAGCAGGGTACATGTCACTTCTGCTTCAAGCAGGAGAACGAAGCCAATACTGTGCTACAGCTCGCTGAAGCACTCACTTGGCCCCTGTTTATTAGAGAGTCTGAGCCCTTCACTCCTCCTTCCAGCTGTCCTCACTGTGCCCCAGGTGGCACGGCAATGCTCCTATCTTCACACTTCAGGCAGGAAACAGAGCACAGAGAGAAATGCCATTTGTCCAAACTCTTGATGAGAGAGGTCCATGACAGAGCAAGAACTGAAGCCCTTCCCTAAATCGGATTAGGCTCTAACTATCAGACTTTCTATTTCCCTTCCTTCACCCCCAAATCCCTTGGCTGTTTTTCCTCACCATGTTACAAAGCTTGTTTTCCATTTTGAACTTTGGAGAAACAAGATTTCCCCTCCCCCCTTCTTTTGCTCAACCGTGAATTCAGCTGTGCTTCAACCTATGCACAGAAACGTAAGACTCTTCTATTTGAACCGAAGCCACGTTCAGAGCTCTTTATGCCTCTGCAGCACCAATCTGCAGGTGGGATATTGTTGGCTCCACGGGGGCTTTCACCAAAGACCCCAAAGCTGCCTCGTCTCATCCCATGTTGTTCCTCTTTGCCAGCATCACTGGGATGGCCACAAGCCCTTTTGCAGAAGCCATCTGACGCAGAGAAGGCTTCCCTGCGCGTCTCAGCCCCGCTCCGTGCGCCCCGCAGGCTGCCGTGTGCGCGGCGCGGCGCGGCCCGCGGCTCAGCAGCCCGGCCCGGCACTAATTAAGCAGCGCGGCACAGCAGGGTGTGTGTGCCTTGGCCATCGCAGCTCCCCTGGACACAGCGCAGAGAAAAGGCTGAAGCTTCACAATGTTAGCCTTCCAAGAACCGCTTTAATTGCCCAGTAATGCACACCCTGGGGTCTTGTAATGTGCTTCTAATATGGAGCATTTAAAATATGAATACTCCAAAACAATTACAAGGAGTTTGGTGCTCTGCTGAGTGTATCCTTCCACTCTCAAAAATAATCCATGACAAAGGAATATGATCAAAGAGAGGATACTAATGCTTTCTGAAATCTGTCAGGGTCTTCTTGAGGCAGCAGGACATGCCAATCTTTCCTTCAATTCAACTTCATCTGTTCTTCCAGGATTAAAAGAATTGCTAGATTGTAATTCCAGATTTATTCAGTCCTATCATATCTCCCTCTGATCAGCCCTGGTATGATTTTTTAATTTGAGATTCTGTCAAAACACTCTGCCCACCACAGTAAGAGAGAAGAAACCACAGGGTATGTTAGGCAGTAAGAGAGTTTGGATAGAAATGTCAGAGAAGCAAGGTGAGTTTTCTATGATCTGTTGTTCTTCTAGCAAGTAATTTCTGGACAAGTTTAGAAGTGATTTTTCTACTTGCTTATTTACAAAGAGTGAAAGTTCTTCTCAGAAAGCACTTTGGCTCAGCTAATTATAACTTCTAATATTTCTTGTTATATCTCTTGATTAGAGCTAATTAAATTGAAATGGTAGAAGAGAAGATTTTTTTTCTGGCCATCCTTATTCAGAATCAGGAAAAGGAATTCCATTAAAACTGACAAAAATAGTAAAATAGAAATCAAACATTGGAAATTCATGATCTGATGCTGAACACTTAAGAAAGTCAAAGGCATTTGGAAATAAGCAGTGGGTTTCAGCTGGTATGTAATATTAAGTCTAGAAGGAGTTACTACAAGCCAACTATGGCAACTCATGAATTCCAGGATGGATGTATAATTCACAGTATGATACTATTTACTGTAATGACATTATATGCCATCACTTAACATAATACTGCATATTAAATTCAGATTGTGAAATGAAGTTCAGTTGCTTTACTGCAATCAAAGATCTATAAATGTCCTGTTGCTGAAACTTCAGAAGGTTACATATTAAATCCGTTTATATTATCCAAAACTCAAAGTAGTCAACTTGTGCAAAAATCTCCCACTGGAAAATGAAAAATGGGAATTTACAGTAAGTGCCAGTTTATGTTCCTAATTAAATACAAATGCTGTTATTGGAGTCACTGATTGTGATGGAATTAGAGCAGGAATGAATTTAGTCCAAACGGTCAATTTCTCTTGGAAAAAGATGTTTGAAAATATTGGCATTTATCTCAAGAAATCAGCACTGCTACCTGTTCTGCCAGGACTTGTGTCCCTTCTGCTTTTGGGAAGAGCTGAGAATGTAATCTGCAAGACTTGTCTTTCTCCAGTGTCTGACGGCAAGAACAAGCCATCAAAGACACCAGGAGGTGATCAAGGTTTTGTGACCTCTTATACAGCCCTAATCCAGAAATCCTAGATTTCAGGCAGCAGAGCTGGCTTAGTGCGTATTTCAATCCCTGGTAAGGGTGAGAAGCTTTCAGCAACACTGAAGTTTAAAGACAGCATTATTATGCTGCATTTGTTGCTACGGGGCCAGGTCAGCTTTGTTCATCTTTCATCTGCTGTTTCATTAGGGGGTCTTGTGTAGGACAGACTCACTTGAAGCCTCTCAAAGCAGCAGCAGTGCTGCCTAGCAATTCTGCTGTTTATCACTGCCCCTAAGTGAATCGACCCAGGGGGATGCACTGCCATGTTCTATACTGAGCATTAGGATCCTGAAATTTCCCCTCTTTCCTTAAAGTACTGGAGTTTGGTAATGACTTTAGGGCAAAGGAACACTACTGAGGAGAGTCTTTTCAAGACCTGCCTCTTCTTTGAGCCATAGAAAATATGTTCTACCTGATACCTCATTAGGTTCACTGTGTATTTGATGCCAAAAATTATTTGACCCAAGCCACTGGAGGCTGCAGAACCAGAACTGCTCCCCTCTGCTCACTATTTCCAGACACTTCCTTTTGACATAAAACCGGTTTCATTCTTGGGAAGGGAATGTTTTTGAACAGAGCCTTTCACCTCTGGGTCACCAGCAGAAATCTGGCCCTGCTTGGTAGTGACCGAAAATCATTACCAGCTGACAGCTACTTGGTGCAATGAGCTGGTGAGTCTCATTCCAGTTCCTAATGGACACATCTCAGTAAACACAGTCACAACTGGCACTAACTGGTGTTCTCAGCCAAGAGACCTCAAAGAGAATGGGGAAGGAAATTGAACCTTCCTCTCCATCCCCTGCCTGGGTTTTGGAATATTATGGACAGGCATTTTATACCTGCAGTGTTTCACAGGATGTTTTTACTCTAAATGGGTTTTTGAAACTTTGCAATTTTCATGCAGCATGATTCAGCACAGCCTGATCTGCCATCTCAGTATAATTAGACTCATCTTATGGTTCCCTTCAGTAGCAGCTGAGCTGTCTGGTGCCATCTCCCAGTACAAATGGTAAATCTGATGTCATATCTCAGTATGAATGGAACCATCTGATGTCACCTCAGTGCTAACAGGACGTTATATAATATGTCACCTAAGGCTGCAGGGGAAATCTTCTAATCCATTCACTATGCTACACTACAATAGAACATAACACAGTATAATGTGTAGGTTAACTTAGACACCCTCAGGCAGATTTTGGATGGACGGATAGATGGATGGATAGAAACATTTATACAAAGTATACATATATTATATCACTCTATTGATTTTAAAAAAGTTCCAGGACTGCCTAGCTATAATGAGATTTTTGAACTTTGTGTTGCGATCAATGAGGGGAATATTATTGGCGTGGAGAATTGATATACCCGCTCTGTGTGGCTTGTTCTGCTCCTGGACTGCCCCTGCCCCCAAGGTGTACGATTCCATCAGACACTTAACCTCTTTTACAGTGTCATCAGGCTAAAAGGAATCTAATAGTGACACGGGACTTGTGCTCAGCACTCTGGCACTATTGCTTTCCTGTCACAAATAATTTATAGCTTTCTATTTCCATCCCTTTGCCTGCACCCCATCCCCTTTTTCTGTTTCTCTGGGCTGGGGGAAATCAATAAACTCACACAACCAGAGTGGCACTTCAGGGGGCTTTAGGGGGAACGTGAGACAAGAGGGGAAAAAAGAAAAAAACAGGAAAGAAAAAAAAAAAGTTATATAATTTGCTGTAGCACACTTTTCAAATCAGCTCTTACACCTAAGTATGAATCATATGACCTCAGAATCTGGCCCTGAGACCTTCAGACACTTTTTGTACAGGTTTTCAGCAACTATAGTTTAGGGCATCTGGTACCACTGATCTATATGGAGTGGAGGCTCTGGATCTCCATCCTCAGCTAGAACCTTGACATTCTCTGACTCCAGCTATGTCCCAGGCACTCCAGCTACTGGTCAGGCTTTATCAAGCATGTAGCAGAGTTTTCTAACATGCCGAGGTGAGATGTTCTGTTTCTTTTTCTAAGAAGACTTCACTCTCAGAAGTTGTGGTTTTTAAAATTTGCCCTCACAATGTCTCTGCCTATCTCTATCTATGCCATATCACCACTAGCCACATATTTGCCCTTTAAAGTTTTGCCAACTTATTCTTTAGAACAAATTTTTAAGGGAAGCTCTCAAGTGGGCAGGAAGAATCTTCTATTTGCTTTAACTTTCCGGAGAGATTTTTGGGTAGAAAATAAAGCTAACATAATGTGGGGCTAAGAGTTCCAGAAGCTCATTCTCTGCAGATTCTCTTCAGCCTACACCCTAACTGGAGAGGATGAAGAGAGAAGAGACTTGTTCTAATCTCAGAAAGGAAGTTGGTTTCCATGGCCTTCACAGGTCATGGCTTATTTACTGTATTCCTTGGTGGAACAGCTGTTCCCAACTCAGATACCCAATATGTGCCAGTAGTCAGGGACCTTGCCAGTCAGGTACTAGGTATTAGTGATTTTCTTTCACCACTGACCTCAGCTGGATTTAAACCAGTGACCTAGAGGTGAAAGATTTCATGTAACAAGAAACAAAGCACTGACAATTACGGTTCAGTTTATTGTAATTCTGAGCTACATTATAAGCTTTGTGATGTCTTTTTGACTTCCCATGCTGTGTTCATTCACCACCTGACAAACACCAATTTTTGCCCTGTTTGATGGACCTTTTTTTCCTGGTGATCTATATCCCACCACTACTCCCTACAGATGCCTTCTGCTTTCACCTCATTTATGAGGGGCAAGGGCTTTGGGCAGGCCTTCCACAGTACAAAGCATTTAGTCAGTCAGAAGGTTATTTTTCAGGTAGACAACAAAATTAAAGCTAGACCATTTGTAAATTCAGCAATGTCTCTATTAGCTGCAAAGACTGCACTGTGATTATACTAACAGATCAGACCAGAAATGACAATGCAGCTGTTAACACATAGAAGATCCTAGCTTGCTCACTGAACACCATCCTTATACAGAGAATACCCAAGTTCGGGATAAAGACAACAGAGCAGAAATTGGATGATTCTCTGAGAGCTGGACTATTAAAGCAGTAGAATCAGGACAGCAAGTCAAATGCAGCCACTCTGCTGCACTGGGAGCTCAGCTCAAGCCTTCAGGTTCTGGTAACTGGGACTGTGGGTCTCCAAAGACACAGAAAAGGTGTGTTTGAGTTCTGAATGTGTTTCACTCTTTCCCAGGATCATCAGAACCAAAGTTCAGCAACCTTTTCACCCAACACCAGATGGGAGTGGGACAGGTGTGACTGCACCAGGACATACTATTGGTAAGTAGACTGGCATGAGGGGTGGTGATAGGACAAGTGGAAATGGGGATGAAGCTTAGTTGAAGGAACAAAGTCTGACAAGCAGATGCTAAGCACAGCAAAAGGGAGGAGGGGCCAGTGTGGAAAGAAGCCTCCATGGAAATCAGAGTTTTCTATTCTTTGTCTCCCCTGTTGCATTGCAGAAAAGTGAATCACACAGAAACTAGTCCAAAACAGGGGCTTGCCCAAGTGGTTCTGCCTTAACGCCCACTTCACATCCGTGCTCCCTTCTTCATCTCCCTACAGAGACATATTTACTGCTGTCCTGTCTAAGCGTCAGTCTTCACCTTTTCTCTTGTCCTTACTCTGACTCTCTTTTTCCCCCCTTACCAATTTTTCTTCTCTCTCTTTGCTGGAATTGGTCCATTTCTTAGTGCTAGTAATACCTAGTAATACACAAACATGGGTAAGATATCCTAGCTGCCTCAAAACTAAGTTCTTCATTGTTCTAGCTCTGCAGTCAGGTATCCCATGGGTGTATTTCATTGAGAAAATGCTTTTTTTTTTTTTTTTTTTTTTTTTTCTTTCCTGGGGGAGTTGTTTTGCTAGTTTGTTGAGGTGAACAGAAGATGGAGCCTGTAATACAGTGACCAAATGCTTGCTAGTCTGTTTAAAGGTATTGTGTTAGATGTGTGATGAAGTACTTTTTAATCTGTGGGCTGTGTGGAAGATATGTCTGCTCTTGCTAGCATAGCTTTAGTGACAAACTAGAGCAGGAAAAACATGCAGTATTCTGGGATACTGTGAAATACAGTGGCTTATTTGTGGCCTAAAACTTTCTTAGATTCTGTTGGTTATTGAGAATGCGCTGCTACTCAAGGATTTACTGGAAAATGCCCATCTACATGGCACAGAACTGGTAGATATAATCCTGTACACAAACTGTATTCAGGAGAACCGTGGGCCAATATGGAAAGGCATTGCTGGATGCCCTTTTAATATGGACTTGATCACTGGACTGGCAATCACTGATCACAACAGATGGAGCTGGAAGATATTCCTTCTTGGAACAGTAGTGCAATGTCTAGGGAATGCAATGTCTGAGCTGGGATATTGATTGTGAGTGCTTCTAGTGGAGTCTCTCATTGCTCTGGGATGTACTAGGAAGTGTGGGTCTACATTGGAGAGTGTTGGAAGGTTCTGTTCCACCCTGAAAGGCTTGAGTTGTGTGCATTCATTGCTTCAGCTCAGCGCTTTATGAGCTGAATAGTGACCTGTAAGAGAACAGGGATATTCACTCCATTACTGGGACACACTGTGACACAGTAGGTATGCCTGCTGGATACATAGGTCTACCTGTTCTACTTTCTAAAGACCTGATTATCATGAAGGGATCATTTCTAATCTGGATAACTTGTCACTTTTGATATTTTGGAAATTCATGAGCAATCTTGGACAGCCAAGTGGCCAAAGCATTCTGTCTATTGATATTGGTCAGTATAAAAGGAAGACACTAGATTTTCATTAATCTGGGTGGTAGCATGTATCACCAACCAGTCATTCCAGTAGGGAACTGAATTTATTAGTACAGCACTGAATTGCTTCTAACCTATGCTAAGAAGGTAGTTTTTCACAAAGTGTTTAGGGAGGGCATGTAAGAGGCTAGTCTGCCTGAGACAGAACACGTGCACTCCTGGTGAAAAAATACTGAGAGGAAATGATCTAGTAAACTATGGAGGGACTATGTCATCTAGAGAAGGTGGCCTATGCAGCACTTCACTTGATTACCTTGAAAGCCTGCTCTGAACTGGGATGTAACAACGTTTAGCTTCTTGATGCAATGCACTTGCTATCAATGGCCCTGTACTGGAAGGCTGTGAAGCTACAGTATAGAAGTGGACAATCAAAGCTGGGATGCAGCTTTGCTGGGATACAGTAGAGTAAGTCCTTCAACATGAGGGACTGGGAATCTGCTTAGTGCCCAGGCTTTCCTATTAGACTGGTGGCATGCATAGCTTTCAGCTGGGGATCCCTGAGTCTGTGCTGCTCTCCTGATGGCCCTTTTTCCCTTTTCCTTTCGTCCAGTGCCCAGCACAGCATCCCCTCCTGTCTCCAGTGCCTCCAATGATCCAGTGGGCTCTTACTCCATTAACGGGATCCTGGGGATTCCTCGGTCGAATGGCGAGAAGAGGAAACGTGATGAAGGTAGGGGGAGGGGAGAAGCTCATCCTCCCTTTTATATTCTTTGTCCCCATGTACAGGCTCCAATTTCAGGCCAAGGTTTGCAGCTGCTCCAGGGGCTAGATCAGTTTTAGCAACAGAGACCAGTTCCCCGCCACTACCCTGCTGGCTTGGAATGCTCTTCTTCCGAGGCCCTTTCATGACAGGCTGCATCTCCAGACATCTGCTCAGCAGGCAGAGAGCTGTCTCCATTGCTGGAGCTGATCCCGAGTTCATTCACTGCTGGAAACGGCTGGAACTGAACTCCCTGGGTGCCAGCAGGTGCCCGGACTTTGAACTGTGGGTAAACATGGTTTCCCCCACTCACTCCATTTCAAACTAAATGCCATCTTGGAGAAGCAATGTGGGAGCTGTCTTTCATTCCCCTTGCAAACAAGTTCCTGCCCTGTGACGTGTCATGAGCTACATTAGCTGGTGATCACAAGGGCCGAGTTTTCAATGAGTAGCATCTACCACAGTAGAACTGTCATGCTTACAACAGCCTGAAAGCAGAACAGGAGGTCTTCTGAGTACTGTGATCCTAAGGCTGTTTCTAAGCCTTTCACTAGGGCTGTAAGGATATAGGATTAAGCTATCTCCTTTTGCTTCCTACTTGCTGTGAAGTATTCAGGGCAAAGATTCTGAAATGAATCAAAAGCTGGAGTCTCAGGTCTGAATAGACTGAGTCAGGAGAGGTGGATAAGGTCTTGGTGTTCCTATGATGGCTTTCAAACTCTTTTCCTTAAACCTGTCTCTTTTAATTTGAATTGTTCTAGAATTGGGGGCCAGGAAGTGAACTTTTTAAAGACTACTGACTGAGCAATTTGTTGGGTTCAGCTCTGACTTCAGTATGTTGTGTTGCTAGTTGCATGAGAAGACCTCTTAGGACAGGTGGCTCAGTGTGCTGTATGTGCTGTAATCCTAACGCTGTGTAGTGCAAGAGAATATGAGAGTTCTCTGTGATATGTGGTGAGAAAAGAAAGCTCTTATGTGACAGATGCTGCATTTTGAGGTTTTGCTGGTAATTTTCTCAGCATTGGTTCTGGTGAGGTTCACATCTCTAAGTTTTTGATCCAAATGCACAGTAATCCTAAGAATAAAAGGCAGTCATGTTCCCTTTCTCTCTAATACAAAGTAAAACTAGATGCAAGGACCCAATCCAGCTTCTCTTAAAGCAAGTGGGAAGATTTTGCTGATGTCATTGGAAATTGGATTGGGCCCCAGAGGAAGATCCATTTCCCAGCTAGATGGCAGTAGGGCCCAGCTAAGAGAAAAGTGTAGCAATGGAAGGGCTGAGTCAATGTCTCAAAGTCAAAAAATTTCAGGTATAAGAGACAAGTATTGCAAACCTTTCCAGCATGTGCCATCGTTACATATGCAGGAAATAGTGACATTGCAATCTGAGTGACACATCTCTCTAATGCAAGAGCAGATCTCCAGGCAGTTATTTGGGGATTTTGTGAATCCTTGTTCTCATACAGTCCAACGTGGTGATCACCAGCACTCAACATGGTTCCTCCATATCTCATTAGAAATGAAACTCTTCAGTCTGAATTTGGCTACTATTCAGGCTATACCTGGAAAGATCATCCCATTTAGATACAGCCAAACAGTCACTTCCAGCCTCAGAGCTTAAGCTTTCTTTGGAACAGTACAATTAAACACAGAAACAACAGAGCAGCCATCTAAGAGCAGGACACTTCACAATGATATATTGACAGTAAGAGCTATTCTATGTGTCTGTCCTTATTTCACTCCAGATTTGATTTAGGCAAGTGACACTATGCAGCTCCTTGCTGTTGGACAAGCGCCCACATATCCCATTAGGAATCAAAAAGGTACCAACCAGACAATCCTGCAGATGTTGCTTGTATTTAGCTCCCAGAGTTTTAGGAGGCAGTTACATGACATGATTGCAACTGCCTTAGGTGCCTTACTCCTGCCATCCCAGATATCTGCTGCAGGGACACGTTGTGCTTCTGACCCAGAGAAAGCTCACCTAGGACCCCCAGCTAGCTGCTGAACATCTCTAATCATGAGTTGAGTTATCTGGGCTCACATTGGTCTTCAGAAATGCTGGAAAACATTGTCTGTTTGCAGGGCTGGGTCCTAAGGTTAGAAGGGTCCAAGGGGAAGTTTTGCAAAGCCAGTGACCTGCACTCATTCCTGGGCAGTCTCCTCTGTAGCTCTGAACATTCTGATTGTTTCTAGTCGAGATGGGAAGTAGGAAAAGTTTGTTGAGAGGTATGTGAGTATTTCTTTTATGTTCATGCTGGATGCATACACCCTCCCAGGGCTTCCCAGCCCCTCTCAGTATTTCCCAGAGCTTCTGAACACTGTTTCTTTCTTAACTTCAGGTTTTATTCTCACACTGAAAAGCCCTTGTGAGCTTTGCACATCTACTTTCCAAGCATTTAGGGAGTGGTTCTTCCCTAAAGGAGGCAGAAGAAGCAGCATTGCTCTCTCTTTCTTTCCGCTCTGTTGGACCAGCTCTGCTGCAAGGATTCCTCTGTGAGGAATGCAGTTCAACAGAAAGGGGAAATACCAAGCTATTCCTGAATCACTAGTTCTGAAAACCTTGTTAGCAAACTCTGTGATGGGTGGGGGGGGAACAGGGTGGGAGAAAGACAGAGAAGCTTCTATGTGAGTACACCCCCTCCCCCAGGTCCTCCTTGCTGCAGCTGGTGCCTACGTTAGACAGTAGCACAGATGATTAAGAAGAGAGATAATTATGTGTCAAGATGATGTAGCAGAACTCCCGAGTTGGACAGAAGGAGCCAGACAGATGCATGAGGTGGGCTCAGAGATGGTCGCTGACAGTCAGGTGTGTCCCTCACGGAGAGTTAGAGAGAAGAGTGGGAATCCCAACCTACCAAATACACTGGTGGCCTGGGAAATGTATGACATTGAGAGAGAGCTAGCTGGGGAACAGTTCTGAGTGTCTACTAGTCACAACAAGGAACTGTCTGGCCACGAGTCTTTCCTCAAAACACAGTATGTCTTCCTCAGGTGAATGCCAAGAATGGATGGTCAAGATTTGCATTGTTAAGACCACATTACCCTTTTGTTTCAGTTTATAACCAGTGATTGCAAAACTTCTGGCTTCTGTGATAGATAGTCTCCTGATTCTGAAACTAATTTGACTAAAAATTCACCACCATTTGTGTAGCACAGTGTGTGCCATTTCGTGTGGTCTTTGGGCATTGCCAGTGGAGCTGTAACTTCCTTCTAACCTTACTCACCATCACTTACAGCCACCATCTTCCAAAGGCAGAGATGATCCTGCAGCATGAAATTATTTTCTCAAAACCAGTGAGGGTCTTACACTCTCAAGTTGCATTAGAAAACATGAATTCCTGGCTCTTTATGGTTTGTTGGAGTTGTTGTATGGTTTTGGAGTGTTGTAGTACTCTGTGATGGCAGGCCAACCGTGCTCAGTAGGTTGCCACACTAAGAAGCAGCAATATAATGTCCAGAAGGACAAAGGGGAAAAATATGCAACTATTTCTGCTGTTTCATAACCCATTAATTGACAGCTACAAAAATGAGAACTGGGGTGACCCAGAGGCACTAAAAAAAACCATAGTATCACTCATATTGTAATCTTGAGCACTGTACAAGGAGAAAAAAGGAGAAATGCAGAGAAAGCGAAACATAGATAGACAGACAGACATAGATAATTAGATAACAGGAAAAGAGTATATCAAGCTGCTTCCAGCATACCACAGTATCTTCAGGTGGGTGCAACTTTGGCAATTTTTACAAAACCACTCCTATGAGACATGGCCCTTTCTTTCCCTAATAGGCTGCACACAGACTTCCTGTCTAAACCCAAATTCTCATTTGGGATTCATCTTCCCGTGAGGTTGGTGTTGTAACATTCTCAGCATTATTAATCTTGGTCCTTGACAGTATCTGTAGTATTTGACAGCATTACTGGCAATAATATCTGCAGTGCTGACAATGGCAGAGATAATATCCCCCAGTATTATCGGCATTAGCAGGGATCATATCTGCAGCCTGTTATTGGTGGGAGCAGACGTAATGTGTCCAGTATTATTAGTATCACTAGTAATAAACCCCAAAGGCTTGTTAGGGTAATCAGTGCTAATATCAGCACTAGGTTTGTGGGAGAGGAGGGGATGGAGTGATTGCTACTGTAAATGGCAATAATACTCAGGCTGTTTGCAGTAAAGGAATCCCCAGCAGAGATGGGGGAGCAAACTTGAGAAGGCAGAAGTCTCTCCTTCCTTTCTTCACTTGTCATTTTGATGATTAGAGTGAGTTACACTGATACCTAGTAATGCAGGGCTGTGTCAGTGCAAGGGGACAGTGAAGAGTCACCAGGATTTCTACAGATCTGGTGGTGTTTTGCAAGAAGTGTTAGCTGTATCAGTGCAGTTGGTTCACCATACTCCTCAAATGGGATTGAGCTATGCTGAACAGGATCCTGCCCACTATCTATAGGAGCATCTGCACTGTTAATTGTGCAGCTATAGGATAGGTAGCATCACTGCCTTTCTCTTTGGTGCTGCTCATATAATTTTCTGACTGTTATTGCCACAACACTGTCTACTGAAAACCAGTGCTTTTGTTACAAGTGTTTTTCTCCTTCCTCACTCCAAATGGGAGGACTCTGAGTGCAGAGCAGGGTCTTGACAGTGTTTAGCCTGGGACTTTTCCTATTTTACCATGATCTCATTTTTGTATTGGGAAATTACAAATGCCTCCTTCTGGTGTAGTGTGAGGCAGGGATATCTGTGACAGTCCCAGTACTGAAAACTGGTTTTTAAAATATTGCCCCAGGACATAGACTGTTTTAAAGACTTGAGTTCAAATTTTCTTCAAGTGAAAAGTAGCACTGAGCAGAGAGGTGTGTAATGTGTCTAAGTTTTTGAGCAGATATACAGCAGCTGAGTATGCCACTGCAAGTATGATCCCATTTGTGTTGTTCAGAGTGGCAGGGATAATATAATTTGAGAGATGTAATTCTCAAAATGTCTCAATGACATTTCAGATGACTGTGTCATTGTCAGTGGCACACAGTATGTGTTTGCAGGCAGTTTGGTTGTGGTTATCCTGTTGTTTTAACTATCACTGTAGGTTGTGGGTTTGTGACAGTAATGATGAGATTAACTGTATCACTGCTTGCTCTGCTGCTCCATTACACTCAAGGCCATAACACTCTTCACAGAAGCAGCTGTGAATTGTTTCTTGTGGTACATTTGCATTATGCCATGCAGTAAGGTTGTTTCAACATGGTAATTGTTGGTTCACTGGTTCAGTTTCTACTATGCTGTCACTGCAATTCATAGAGTTGTTACTGCAGCTGATGTAACGTGTTGGTTGAAAACAGACTGCCCCTTGGCCATGATGTCAGTGAATTGACAGTGAAGTCAATACAGCTATGTCATTGCAGCACCACGTTCAGAATGGTGTGTTTTCATGAAGTATGATATTGGTGTTCCACAGAATACTGGGGTCGTTTCAGAACATACAGTGTGCTTATGCTGTCATCTGCAGCATGGTGATGCTTAGCTTGTGCTGGAGTTGTACCAGAGCAGAGGTCTAGGCCAGAACTGTCCTGCAGGGAAATGCATTCATTCATTTTTCTATGCTGCCTGCATATGTTTGTAAAGAATATGTGTGAATCATTCCACTTGACTGTGTCATGGCCTGATGTATACTAATCTCTAAGCATATTAGGTATATTTCTGTTCTCCTCAAAACCTGATAATTGTTGAAGACAACAGTGTTTGGACCCCTGCAGGTGGTGGATCAGCACTACTGTCTGTAGCAAGCTTGCGTTGTTTCACAGTGTGATATTTTGTCACCACAGCTGACTTGTTTGTGTTATTCTATATGACTGCTTTATTGCAGGTCAGCAATAGTCTTAATGACACTGGAGACAGATGCAGTTATATTGCCTCAGGTGCTAACCCCATGTTCCAACCATCACACAGAGTTGTGGGGTACACACAGCAGTTCGTGGCTGTGCAGATGGGCTCAGCAGATTCTGGAGTTTTTCACACTCTCACAGTGTCTTTCTCCTACTTTCCCTGGGACTGTATTGTTTTATGCAGCACAGCTAAGTTTCCAGTGCCTGGCAGGCTTGCAGCAATGGTGTATCTCTGCAAACAGGAGTGGTCACAAGGGACCAGGCTCACTGTGTTTATACACACAAGTCTAGGTAACACTCCCTGCCATTAGAGATGAAAATTTAAATTGAAGAGGGAGTATATTCTAGGTAATCACCCACTTCTCCGTCCTGAAGGTCTTTGGCTAGTGAGACCCCTGGAAGAACATAAGCAAAGCACCTGCTACTCATCCTGCACCTCTCTAAATAAACTGCAGGTGGATGTCAGAAAAGGGAAAGTATGCATGGGAAAAGAGAGGAGGGGGAAACTGGATGAAGCAGAAGGCAATGAATAAGCAGCACAGCACTGGCAGAAATGTGGGCTGCTGCACCAGGAATCTGGAGGTCAGTCTGTAAAGAGGAGAAAGAGGATGCATGTGTTTGTGTGAGTGTGTCTGCACACACGCTGGGAGTTTGGGGAGTACACATTGCTCAGGAGGAGGAAGTCAGGTAAGGGAGAGTTAACAGCTTACATCACAGAAAGCGGTTTGGACAGAATGCCCTGCTCCTAAAGCTTACAGTGCTGCTTAGTTTGGCAGGGGTTGGTATTCTCTGACAACAAGCTTGTCTGGCTTCAGTTGTATTTGTGTGCATCTCTGATTGTGTATCTGTGTCTCTAGGAATGCACGCCTGTTTGTTTTCTGTATTTCTGTGTTAGGATCGCTGGTTTCTACTTATCTGTGCTTATGTACTGGGGTGAGTGGCAGGTTAGACACATTTTTGTGCATGCCTATGGAGACCTGGAAAATGTCTATGTTAAGCTGTGTATAATATTGCCTAGTAGGAGGATGCATACTGTGGATCATATGGATGTCTGGGCATGTATGGCTCAGTGTTAGTGCTATGTATTTCTATGAGCATATATGTGAATGTTGTATATTTGTATGTATATTCTGAGTGTATGTGTTGTTACATACTTGGAATATCCCTGTATCTTTGTGGTTGCTGGATATGAACATGTAGCCTGCGAGTGCTGTGCACTTCTGTATATAGTTTGTACAGATGTGTATTTGAATGGAGGTTATGTATTTGTGTGTATGTTATAAATATATTTTTATATGCACATGGTTGTTCTTGCCTGTATAAAGGCTGTTTATTTATGTAAATATTTTGTATTTGTTTACATTATTTGATTCTGCACATGTTAATTTAAGGAAATTACTTTGAGTTACAGGTTCTCATTTAGTTAGTGTACACACACTTTTGTAAGTTGTTTATTCAGAAATTACATTTAATTGACATGCACCTGCATTAGTACCTCTGTGTGTCCCAGTTTGCATTCTTGTGTCTTTAATATTAATTTGCTCTGTTTTGTGGGTGCTACTTATGCATAGAGCTTTTCTTTACATTTATTTGTGTGAGTACCATGAGTGTGTACTTTTCTGACTGCTTATTATGGGTATTTAGTTTGTGGTTAGATATTTTTCCACTTTTTGACTCATTCTTGGGAGGGGTTGTAGCAGCTAACGTGTCAACAGGAGTCAGGCAGCTACAACTCCTCCCAGCATCTCTGCTTCCTATGTGATTCTACCTGTGCAAAGGCTGCTCCCCAGCAGGCATCCACAGATGCCTGCTTCTCTGAATCTTCTTGTTCACTTTAGATGAGTTTTACATTAGGTCTGTATGCAATCATGGAGGTGACTGTTCTATGTTTTCATGGATGTAAAGAGTATGGGAGTCAGAGGGAGCATGGTGTCTGAATCCATGAGGATCCCAGGTTAATGTGCAGTTTATGACAGAATCAACTGAAAAAGGAATCAGAAAGAGCTGGCAATGTGCAGGCAAATGGTATTTTAGAGGGCTGTTGGTATAGCAGTGGATGAGGATGCTATGACACAGAGATGACACTGGTTTGGGGTCAAGTGACATGACAATGAGTCATAAGGGCAATACTACTGCAGAATCAAGGTGACATGGCACTGAGACAAAACATGGGTCACAGTGACATGCCAATGACCCAGGTTTATGTGTCAGAACAGGAAGAGCTGGAATCTGTCCATCAGCTGAATAAGGCAAGGGAAAACAGGAGGAGGAGGAGGGTGAAAAAGATCAGAGGGAAATCAACAGAGGAGTACCTGGGCTGTAGGACCCAGGTCACCAGCAGTGTGGGACATGCAGTGTCTCCACGGGATCAGTTGTGTCCTGGTGGGAAGGGCTAGGGCAGTCTGTTAGCAGTAGTTGTTGGCTCACAGTGATGGAGAGCAGGGATAACACAGTGATGACATCAGGTGGTGGCCATATCCTGTGAAGGTAGCCATGGACCATGGGGACTGTGTGGGCAGGGGCATTATTCCCAGTTGCTGGAAAAACAAAGAACCTAACAGGCAGTAAAACAAAAACAAAGGAGACTTGGAAGCACCTGACAGCCCTAATTCATCACAGCCCAAGATTTTTTTCCCCCCTCATGTTCCCATTATATTTGTTTGTAAAAGTGGAAATCAATTTTGAAGGTAATTTTCTGGAAAGAATGGAAGGGAGGTGGGAGGGCTGGATAAGGCAGAGATGGCAAGAGGAAAAAAAAAATTTAGGCCAGGCACAGCCCAGGGGCAGCTCTTGGCAAGGTGAAAGAAAATTGCATATTCAATCTCCATCCATGAATCTCCCTTGCTGCTGCCCGCCTCCTGCTCGAAAACAATGAAGGCTTTCTCCCCTACGCTGCACAACGCCTGAGTATCAGCGCTCACTTTAACTTCAGGGTCATTAATTCACCTGATTATTGCAGGAGAGGAGAGGGTTGCAGAGGCATCCATTCTAAAGAGCCCTCCCTTAGCTCATCCTTTGATTAGTTCAGGGTGGGGGGAGTTGAGATAATGTGTTGTCTTGGACACAGTTTAAAATGGGAGGGGTTGAAGAGGGGGTGGAAGGAGGTAGAGGTAGAAAGGGAAAGATGTGGCCCAGCTTGTTGTGGAAGGGAGGGTTGGAAAGCAGTCATTCTTGCATCTCTCTGCTGTGGTGTTACTGCAAATTAAAAGTAGCATGTTCCACTTCGTAGCTATCTTTCAGGGAGGGGAGGGGCATGGGTATATGTCGGCATGGGGATGGGGGGGATCTTATCATTGCTTCCTCAGCAGCCCAGTGTAGTGTCACCCTGTGAGGTGACATTTGAATTTACAATTCCGCAGAGAAAAGCCATTAATTCACAAATTAACATTTCTCCCTCTCTCTCTCTCTAGCTCTTTCTCTCTTCCTCTCTCTCTCTCTATCTCACATGGATGTGCAAGCAATTGAAAAGACAAAGGAAATAGCCTTAAGGAAGAGACTTTACTGCTACTCTGTCTGTGCAGAGATTGCTACTACTGCTTCTAGATAGATAAACCAATTACCTGAGCTGCTCTGTTCATGGCAGCCTGCTATTACTTCCTTTTGTAGAGCTGATTCCATTGCTGGATTACACTGTGTGTATCTCATTAATGTAAACCAGCATGATACTGGGCACTGTTTCTGACCCTTCCTGCCATTGCCCCTTGCTCTGCAGTGGAAGAGGGAACTGGGAGAGGAGTTGAAGAGAGGTGACAGTAGGCACAACGTTCTTCCTAGTGCAGGCTACACCCAGAGCTTGTTAGAATACCTGTGCTAAGCTTAGGGGAGATGGGGGCTTCCCTTCTATGGAGCAGATTTCACAACATTAACCCTGATCTCTTCCATGAGGACTGAGGGTGCTGTGCAAGAGGCCTTGTATATGAGCACCAGGTATGGGCAGTCCCTTACATTCTCAGCCCCACACAGAATTTTCAACAGGTGTAGAAATGTGTGTGGCAAGCAGACAGAGGTGTGAGTACAAAAGCTGTATATCCATTGCTATAGCACAGGAGTGACTGCACCAGGAGCTGACTGACTCACAGAGGTTCTCAACAGAGCTCAGAATAAGAAGCAAGAGTAAGCACTTCAGCTTACAGATTGAGAAGGCCAGATTTCGCTGTAGTGCCACTCCATTGAAAGGCAAGTAAAGGATGCCTGTGCAGGTGTTCTTGTCTAAGACAAAAAGTCTTCTAAATCCCTCTTGTTGCTCTTTTCTGCCACAGTCTTTCTCACATATTTAGTCCTGCTATCACTGTTGCTGTGGCTGCTTGGACAGCACATGTACAATATAGACACATACGCACACACACACACACGTAGGCACTCAGCCACACACTGGTGCCACCCCAGGCACACATCTGTGACACTGGCAGTCTGGCTATGCAAACTCATACCTCTGCAGACACAGCTTCTCCCCACCGGCTCCGGTGAGGTCTCTTGAGTGGCTCCAAGCCCACCTGCTGCAGGGCACACTGGCAGTCAGCTTTCTGAGCACCTTCTGGTGCTCTCTGCAGACAGCCTTGGAGGAACATGCTAGCTACCCTACCTTTTAGCCTGGTCACACAGCTATGTGTATTTGGGGAGAAAATGTCCAAGCAGTGTTGTTTACATAAAGACTTGCACATACTAATATGCAGTTATCCAGGTGACCAGAACGGCTATTTCTGGAAACCTGGTCTCCACATACTCAGCGTTTGGAGCATGTGCAACCAGCATTGTCTAGGGTCCTTAAATCTTCCTAAAAACTTATCCTTTTAACAAGAGCATCTGCCTCTCTGACATTCCCTGTGCCCCACACCGTGCACAGCACATGGCTGGGGAGCATCATCCCGCAGCTGGTGCTGGAAGACGGATCATGATCAGCGGAGGAATCGGCAGGCAGTGCCAGTAATTCAAACCATCCTGACCGTTCAGTGAACCTGAACCTGCTGACCTTGACAGCACTAGACAGCAGCGGCCTCAGGAATCCCAACCTTTAGAGAGGCGTTGGCTGGAGGATGACTCCTGCTCTCTCCCTTTCTTTCTCTCTCTCTTTTCTCGATCACATCCAGCAGCCAAAGGGGCCCAACAGTCAATCCCCAGTGCACCAATTAGCTCCTAATTTGGCTATCTCTGCACTCCCAGGTCTACATCAATGTAATGTTAAGTATCGCTTGCTGTTCATAGATGTAAATCATTCCTATAGAGGAGTGTCTTCTTGTGGGAAAGGAAAACACTAAACACCTTGTTCTCAGTCAGGGCCACAGAAACCCCTCCTCCCAAAATGGGAGGTGCTGCTGCTGTTAGGAAGGAAAGCAGAAGCTCCTTACTTCCCTAAGCGAGAGTATCAGATCCTCTATCCTTGTATCACTGGATCCCAGGGGAACAAGAAGATCTCACCAAGCGATTAGCCCATGAGAATCTTGGCTGGATAGATGAGGGGCAAGGAGGCAATTTCATTGGAGGGGAGAAAAAACCAAAACCCCAGTGTGTTTAATTTTGTCACCAGACCTTGCATTAAAAGAACTCTGCAGTTTATAAAGATTTTATGATGCTTTCAGGACTTTCAGGACTCCAGCTATCTCTGTAGCAAGAACTGAAAAAAAAGCATTTTGTGTTCCCCTGCAGAGGCTATGCTAAGCTCTAGGATATTGCATATGAAGGACAAGTCTGTTATTAGTAGATGGCTGGAAAGAAGCAGTTACAGATACATATTTGTATCTATCTATTGACAGACCAGACATGTTCTGTCTTCTGTCTGTATCCATCCATAGCTCTTTGACGGTGATTTTTCCAAGCATCAATCAAATAAAATAAAGGATGCTTTAAACAGGTGTCAAATACAAGTCATACCTGCCTTAAGGCCCTTTAAAATGTCATAGTTTTGTTAAGGGGGCTAAAAAAATGCCTAGATCCACATTTCCCTTTCACTTTTCCTTCATTCATCCAAGCATTCTACTTCGTACATCCCAAAAGGTTCTAGGTACAAAGGCTTCTTCCCACAGGGGTCAACAGCTACAGGAAAACACACAGGAGTACAGTGCCAGAACAGGAGAGCTAGGTCATAGGTATCACAGTTTCCATTTGGATGTGTGTCAGGTCAGGATTTCTTTCTCTCATTGGCCCTGCCTATTTTTGGTCAGAAAAGCTATTCTGTTTTTGAGCTAGGGGATCTGCATTTGTAGAACATATCTGCATATGTAGGGGAACATACTTGTAGACATCTGATTAAACCTTAATGGGGTGGTTATTGTGTATGAAATGTCTATCAAACCTTGAGTGCCTTCTAATCCTCTCTTAAATGCTCTAGAAAAGGCTGTTACAAAGGGCAGGTATACTTCCATGCCTGGTTTCCCAAAAGACCTGGCGTTCTTTTGGTTTGGCTTTTAGCATCCTCAAAGATACTTACAGGTCTTCTCTGCAGAAGAAGACCTTTCACTTGTTTGTGAAACTGATTGCTGCCCATGACTGGGCCTTTTCTTGTTTGGAGACTACTTCTTACATTTGGAACATATCTGCAATATACATTTTATAAAGGTCACATCAGTATAGGTTCCTTCATCAACCTATAACGGCCTTCACGTGACCTCATGCAGAAAGATGTCATATTATTCTATTAATGGTTTACCATTATTATAGGAATGAGGATTCAAAAAAAAATTTTTTGCATGGTGACATTTTAAGCAGATTGATGCCTATTGCAAGCCTGTAGCTCTTTTTTTACATGGCATTTCACAATTATTTATTCTGTATCATATGTTGTTTATTAACCTTCCCATTCTTAAGATCTCATTTTCTACTGAAATGTGGCTGACTCTCAGGTGGACCATGGCAGATGTTGAACAATACAGAGCATCAACTGTGAAATTTTGCTGTGCCATGTCCAAATGAAACCACAGGAGAATTAAGATATGCTGTAGGTAATCACTCAGGCTGGATTTTGTTCAGGACAGCCAGGTTAATGTCTGCACTCTTGCAAAAAATGCCATGGGAATTTTAATGACTCTGAGTGATTGGAGCCTTTGTTTTATGGCACGTCAAAAATGGCAGCTCTAAAAACACTCTGCTTGAATCCTGGTTTAGTGCTGACTAAGAAGAGCTTCCAATAACATGATTCAGAAGTATCTGGCTCAGGGGCAGGGACGGACTCCTTTGACTGGTGAGGTTAAAGTAAAAGTGTGCATTAGGGGAAAATAGGTGTAATTAAAGGAAGGGAAATTCTAGAGCAAGGGAAGCAGGAGGAAAGGGGGTATTAAGAGGCCTATTAGTGGGGGACCAAGATGATGGAACCAACAAGTCTAAAGAGGAATTCATATTTTCTAGATGTGCATTAGAGGTGTCTATGGTCTGACTCAGATCTGCTGAGTCTTTATGCTGGTGTCCCCTCAGTTCTCTCCAGTGGAATCTCAGGGATTCCCAGAAACTGGGACGTGGAACTGGATGGTGACAGTCCAGCTGTGGGCTCCCTGCCTTGTGTCTCGCAGTCCTGATAGCAGTGTTGATTTGCATGTCAGGCAAAGCACTGCTTGAGGAAAAAAAAAGAAAACCCTCCAAGTGTGGCAGTGTCAGCGCTCGCTGTTGTTCGACAGTGTAAAATTAAATTAATAAAGCCCCCAACACAGGAAAACATAACAGGAAATTAATGGCCTTTACTGTCGCTCTGATGCAGTCATTTGCAACCCTGCTTTCCGCACCAAAGACTTCATAAATGCAAGCAGTTTCTCTAAACAAGCATAGTTAGGGCTGCATGCAATGTAATTTTTTGTGTTGCTTCTGTCCTTTGGAGCTAACAAAAGCCACCCTATTTTATATGCTTACCAAGGGTGATCCTGCCAAGAAGTAGCTCCCCAACAAACATACTTAGGAAGACGAGAGAAGAGACTTAAGTCATGCCAATAATGCTAAGAGCATCATCTTCTCGGGCAGAGGGAAAGCATAGCTTTTGGAGCCCTGCCTGCCTGCAGCAGCAGCTGTCCCCGAGGGCACTGCACTAAAGGCAACATTGTGGACACCACAACAGCATAAATCAGGATAACACTTCAGATAACTTTTAGGATGTGTAAACCAGCATAACCACTGAATGAAAGAGACTTACTAGATTTACACTGACCAGGGATCTGGCTCACTGTGTGAGAGTGCTGATTGCTACTCTGTCAATATAAACAAACCAGTGTGCTGGATCCTAGAGGCAGCTGCATTTCTATTTGTCTAACAGTCAAGCCTAATAGCACAAGTAAGAGATACTGGATCTGAGAAACTACTACCTAGGCTAAAACCCCTCACCTGCACACACACACACACACACATGCTGTAGTACGTGTTGTATACACATCTGAGACAGCTGCTTTGATCCTATCACCTGGAAAGACTTTTGCTGGCATTTTCAATAAGGCTGGATGTACTGATTATTACTATCCAACACAAGACTTAGTTTCCCAGATGCTTTTGTCCAAATTTGCAATCATACACTTAGATACAGTAGTAAATACATATGATTTTCATTTGCATATACACACTCACTTCCTTGAATGCATTTTGCATGCTCCCACGATAATCCAAGACAGATCTGAGCACACACTTCATTACACATTTGCACACACAATTCATTACATTTACATTCTCATTGAGAACTGCCATTTTTGCTCATGTAAGCCCTGTATTAAAGCTGCACTGCCCATCCCTGCTCTATCTAGGGTACTCAGTCACACAACCCCTGTGTTAAAAGCCCTGCTGTCAGGCACCAGCACACATCTCACTCTTCCTCAGGCAGGCACACTCACTTCCCTGCATGAGCAGCCTTCCTTACTCATCAATTCCTCATGTGAGCTATACCCTTATTTCAAAATGTAAAATCCTTCATTTCTGAGCCTTTCTGCTTTAAGCTGGAGCATGTAAGAAATACACAGTCTACGTGTTGCTAACACACTTAAATTACAGAGACACGTGAACCAGCACAGTACTGTCAATCAGCATACTGAAATTCAGGTTTGTGGATTTCCTTGAGGCAAATGGACACAGGAATCTGAACAACTGTGGAATTCATGAAGGCTGATGGTCTTCCTTGAGGTGATAAACCTCCAGTATTTATGTCCCACTATCCCTATTTCTGCAGGATACTGTACATAACCTGAACTTGTACTGTATCTTCTTTCACCATGGCAGCGTAGATCCCTGATAACATTCCTTCTCTATGCATTCCTGAACCTTGCCAGCCCCTCCATCATCTCTATTCTGCACTCACTTAGGATCCTTCCCACTTGAATGCGATGTTCATCTTTCTCCCCACCAGTTACCACAACCAAAGCACTCAAAATTCTAGCAACACTACTACATGCTGAAACGCAGAACTGACCCATCTAGAGATGACATCTTCTTTCATACTGCCTAAAATACCACAAAAGTTCTCCTAGAAGGAAATGTAACCCAAAATTTACAGACTTCCTTTTCAAAAACTCTAACTAGTAGGGCAAGAAAGTTACAAAGGTGAAAAGATCACCAGACTAGGACTGCCAGTCCTTGTGCTTGTCCTTACTGGGGACAGTATTAGTTTAATAATTATTGACGATGCTAACAGTGTCTCTAGAAACATCATTACAGCTGGACTGGGTCAGCTTGTGTAGATCAGGACATCACTACCAGACAGTGCTGGCCATCTGAAAATGTGTGACCCACTACCTCAGAAGAAGGTCTTTGTCCTTGATCTCCCTCTCGGTCGGGGCTCAGCTCAGACACAGATGCAGGAGGTCAGCTATTCCCAGCGGGAGCTGGAGCCCAGGGTTTGCAGGGCGGCTCTGGCGCTGCCGGGCCCCCGGCGCGCCCCGCGCTGAACGCAGCACCGGGGCCTGCGCGGGGCCGGCTGCCGTGAATGACAAGCACTATCGATCGCGTTCTGAACTCGGCCCAGCCGATAGAAGGTAATTAATGACTCCATTTGCCTCAGTACCGAGGAGAACAATTGAGTTTGAAACTGCAACAACTGGCAGTGTGGGGAAGGGCCCCCGGGGATGGACAGGAAAGCTGCCCTGACAGGCCCAGGCTGCATGGGGACACGGGAACACATCAGAGGGGGGAAAAAAGAGAAGAGAAGAGAAGAGAAGAGAAGAGAAGAGAAGAGAAGAGAAGAGAAGAGAAGAGAAGAGAAGAGAA
>VZUI01006319.1:0-28912 GCA_013401135.1 Cettia cetti | reverse complement strand
GCGGGAAGGTTGCGGGAAGGGGAGGGGAGGGGAGGAGAGGAGAGGAGAGGAGAGGAATTATTATAGTGGGGGAAAAAGACTGACTATGGATCAATATACAAATACTCTTCTTAAGTACCTTGTCCTATTGAAATAGCATCTTGAATTAATAGGCTATTTTCTCAGCCTGAACATTATTTCGACTTCTTCTATTTTTAAATCAGTATCAGGGTGTGGCATAGTTTACTTCTTCTAGCACATAATCTCATTATTTTATTTTAAGCAAAAGCAGAAATTGTCCAGAAATGCTTTTAAAACTTGAACCACCATTTCTGTGATATTCTCTTTCTAATAAGACAGCAGTGGCTCTAGACAGTGCATTAGTGTAGTTGTTTGGAGTATTACATGTCGTTTGCCAAGTTCTGTTTCAGTAACTGTTTATATCAGTCTGGCATTTGATACAGAGGGCCAGCAGTGACATTTCAAACAGAAGAGCTTGAATATCATATTCTTGGAGTTCAGAATTTTATTTTCCATCCAGGAATTTCAAACTCTGGCATTTTTCTCCTGGACTTCAATTTTTTTTCTGAAGAGACAATATAAAATATATTTTTCTCTATGGACCACTGAATGCTAAAGTGCTAAAAGCACTATTTCAAGACAGTCTCATTCTACTGTAACAAGCTTGCCATGACAGACAATATGAGCCTTCAATTGAAAAAGAAATATAAACTCAGCATTAAATAATCAATCTGTTAATGTTCTACATTTATCCTATGCATTTATACTGACGGTAAAGATCCAGGTGGTACTTGGTGCTGTCCTATTAAATCTCTGATGGCTTTTCCAAATTTATTAATTCAGCAGCACAGATGAAATATTAAAAAAAAACCCTCAACAAAAAAAGTTGTAGATGAACTCTAATAATTTCCCTGAGTTCAATATGGCTCATAAACTATTTAAAACTGCTCAGAGACACTACATTCTCTATATACAAACTCTTAAGGGAATGGAGAAGTAGAGATAGGTAAATGTGGAACACTCCACCCCAGTTGGGATGAAGTCTTCATCCCATAAGGGAATTGCTAGAGATTCAAAAGAAAATATTTTATTTTCAGTAGACATAATACAGCTATTTGATGGGACAGCTGAGACAGGAAGTGTAGTGGGGTGCCTAGAAGTCTAGTTCTCTGCCATAAATAAAATTTTTACTATGTTTCTGGGGATATCTTCAATGTAAAATTCATTGTTACTGTAACAAAAAGCACATAAAAATGACCAGTAATTATTGCTCAACTCCAATGTTTGGTAGGAGAAAATATTTGAAGTTATAATAATTTCTATGATTGTCCTGTCATAGTAGTGTTCCCAGTCCACTTTGAAGATGTTTCGCACATAGAAAATAACCAGTCTTGTTCTCTTTCATGAGACATGTAGTAGTCCACAGATTAGAAACATCAAGGGACTTAGATGGTTTGAAGGATGTGTGGTGGTGTGGTCATATACCCTGTTCTGTGCTTGTCACTGCCTTTAGAGAGGGAGTGTCTCTTCTAATGAGCAATAACATTCCCATGCAGTAACAGAATCATAGAATCATAGAATGGTTTGGATTGGAAGGAGACCTTGAAGTTCATCTTGTTCCAACCTCCCTACCATGGACAGAGACACTATCAATTAGACTAGGTTGGTCAGAGTCCCATTCAGCCTAGCTTTGAACACCTCCAGGGATGCAGCATCCACAATTTTCTTGGGCAACCTGTTCCAATATCTTGCCACCATCACAGTAAAGACCTTTTTCTAATATCTAATCTAAATCTACCCATTGTCACTTTGAACTCACCCAATCACCCTTTTCCTGTCACTACATGTTATTGTAATTAGTCTTTCCACATAATTTCTGAAAGTTCCCTTCAGGTACTGGAAGGCTGCAATTAGGTAATCCCAAAACCTTCCTATTCCAGGATGAACAATCAAAGTTCTCTCAGCCTCATAGGAGAGGTGCTCCAGCCCTCTGATCATTTTGGTGTCCCTCCTCTGGACTCACTCCAACAGGTCCATGTCCTTGCTGTGCTGGGCCCCCAGAGCTGGATGCAGCCCTGCAGGTGGGCTCTCAGCAGGGCAGAGCAGAGGGGCAGAATCCCCTCCCTGGTCCTGCTGCCCACACTGCTTTGGATGCAGCCCAGGACACGTTTGGCTCTCTGAGCTGGGTCATGTCCAGCCCCTCAGCCACTCAGTGATTCACCTGGTCAGGGACAGCTAATACAGGGTGAGAGGTGATGTCATGGCTCTAAAGGAATGGGGAGACACTTTATGTGTAGATGAGCCAACAGTAAAAGCCAGTAGGACAAATGCTTTTGGACGTGGTTAAGAGTTGTGCTATGCCCTGGGTCCACCAAAGATTGCAATTAGTGAAAATCAGACCTTATACAGCAGTAGCATGCTCTGCATGTCACTGGATTGATGTGGGCCTGCCTATATGATGATATTGGTCAAGGGGCAGGATGTCAGTTACTTAGTCTCTCCTGGAAATTTCTATGTCTTTGCTCCTGAAATTATTTGCTGGCCTTTCTTACTCTAAATGAGTTGAACTGGTAAGTTTCAATGGTTTAAACCCCTGAGGATAACCTGGCTTGTTTAGATTGCACCAGGTTCAATCAGTTACCTGTCTGCCTTTCTGGAGTGCAACAAAGAAAGGCTGTAATATATAATTGAGAGGGAAAAAGTACAGGCTAGGCTGACTTGATAGCCTCTTTAGCTCTATACCTCTGCAGCAAAGCAGAGTATATAAACACCAATTAAGAATTTTAGACAAATTGTGGGAATTTTCAAAGTATTCCACACTGACCTATTTTTTTTTTAAAGCTGCCATTTTATCATGACAGAATTAGAGCTGGACTTTCAGAACTAGTTCAGAACTGATTTGTACTGATAAGCCTCACCTCCAATATTTAACATTTTAACAGCAAGAAATGTCATTTGAAAAAATGAAATAGTTTACCTAAAGCACAGTCTTTGTGGACATATGCCATTAATCAAACTTCTTTTGCTAGCAGTCATCAAGAAAATGCTGTTGGCATACCAAGAAGTGTTAAACTACCTGAACAGTTTGAATAGAATAAATTAAATGAAAGCAAACAACAAAGACTTAAAATTATGAGTAATGTCAAGTTACTTAAAAGGCCTAAAGGGCATTTATGAATTGAAATAGCTGTAGAGCTACCTAGTGTACCAGTTCTGAACTGTGAAACTGACGTAATTTCAAAATGTGTTTTCAAAATTTTCACAAAAAATAAACCAGTTAGTCTCTTTTTAAACCCAAATATTATTTTAATAAAACATGTTATTAGGAACCAATTAACACAAGAAGTTTGCTTTGGGGGCTGAAGACCATTTTTCTGGGGAGATTGTATCACCTAATTATAGGCTTTACTACAAGTGTGTACAGTTATCATTCCTAAGACTTTCTGAGCTTTAGCAATTTGTCCCATGGCACCATTTTTTTCTAAGACCTCATGGTGAGCTGACAGGCCAGTAGCTAAGTCATTCACTCATTTTCCCTTCTCCCATTGGGATGGGGGTGAGAACAGGAAGAATATAAACAGAAACTTATGAATAAAGATACAGACTGTTTAACAAGTGAAGGAAAGACTTTTGCACCTTCTTTGGATATCTCCCAGATCAGAAAACTAAAGAAAAATAGATTATTGTGATGGAAGAAAAGTGAGGAAATGGTGCTAAAAAAATCAAAACAAAAACCCCAAACTAAATTACTTTAAAAAATATAGCATAACAGCAGACAGGGCAGTCTCATAAGCATTGCACACTACCAGGAATGACCATACTACATTCAGCTGGTGACAAAAGGGAAACAAAGCTGGTAGAGGTTATAAAGATATTTTCTCCAGCTGTATTTTTCCTGTGCTGTGGGTATTATACTGAGGATTAGGAAGTAAAAGCATTACATTGCCCCATTCCAGAGCTGCATAGGATAAGTTTGTGGGGTTTTTTTTGTTTGCTTGTTTGTTTTTTTGTTTTGTTTTGTTTTTTTTAATCTGATTAAGCTGAAAATGAGAATTCAAAAGTGAATTCTGGCAGCCACTTCAGTGAATTCAGGATATCAACACAAGACTGCATTGGTCCTTTGTCCTGAACTTTGTGTACTTCAAAGTGCTGAAAGAGAGCTGCTAAAAGAGAGGGTCTTGCTGCATAATAATGCTAACAAAGGTTTCAAAAGTACTGCTTTGTAATAGGAGTCACTAGCTAAAAATATGTTGGTTTTGCAAACTATTTTAAATATATTATATGCATGTATGTGTGTGTGTAGACAGAAAAATGTCAATGTAAAAATAAAAAAATAATCTTTGAGGTTTTTCTCACATTTTTATTAATTTCCCAGAAATTCACCCCATTTCTTTTCTGAAATTTGATATTTTTAAATACCTGAAGAATTCTTTTGCATCAGTTTTTCTTATTTTTATTTTAAAACTTTTAAGTCTATGGATTATGCAATGACACAAGAGAATTCTCAAACCACTATATTTTTAGTATAGAATATCCTACACAACAATTTCTCTGTGCAGTAATAGCACTTTGACAGAGATATGCACACTTTAAATCCCAAAAACATAAGCACTAAAATGGCACTATAAACTCCAATTTTAAGGAAAAGAAACTGTAATTTTAAGGAAAAATGTTTGAATTGATCACATGTGATGTAACTATGAAAGAATTGATTGCTCAGTAAAAGTTATTTTGTAAAACTAACATAACTTGAAAACTTGTATGCATACTTTAAAGAAGACAGTATGGTACCTTGTATGGAATTGGGATGCTCTGAGAAATTCCTTTACTTTGTAGATATAAAAGCTCTACTTCACTGCAGTCTGTGAGGTTATTTTTTTAATGTATATTTATTTCAAAGTTCAAGCTGAACTGTTGGTCCTTGTGCATCTCAGCTGATCACAAAGAATGTGATCCTAATAACAAAAGAACTGTAATGTTACTTGTCCAGATGGTATTTATGAGCCATAGAATTAAGCCAAAGAAAAAACTAAGGAAACGTAAATCATCATGGGGGAAATATTGCAATATCTGTGTTCAGTAAGACAGGTTTACTGCAGTCAGGAGAAATGCAGGGGCATAGAACATCCGATTTCATAAGTTTCACTGCTCTTGAAAGCAAGACCATAATCGTTTTTAGGATGATACATACAGTGTTGGAACTAAGCGAAACTTGTATACGAATGTATTTTAATCATATTAAACTACAACACCAAATTCTTTTCCTGAATTGATATTATTTGTTAAATTAGTTTAATAAAAATCTAAGTTAAAACCTTGTTTTTATAGGTTTCCAAAAGCGATGAAATGTCAAACCTTTTGTGTGCTTAGTGTAAGGATGTTAAAGACTGTGTCAAACAACCAGAAGTAATATAATCTCATTTACAGCTAACCCAGTTTTAAATTATCAGGGGTCTGAATTATTTGCAGGAATTTGTCTTTGGTTATTGCTAGTGTACAGTGCAGAGCTGAAATATCAAAGCAGATGTTGGCTGTAAGTGTTGGTGTAGCACTTTTTTTGTCTCATTGTCTCTTAGTTTGTAAGATACGGATGGCAAAATGGTTAATACAAAAACAAAACAAAAACAACCCCAAAACCAAACCACCATTTTTTTTAAATTAAAAATGATGAAGTCCATGAGAGCCAAGTAGATAAGTAGATGAAAACAAAATCTTGAAAGCAGTTGAGGATTTGCTCTGGGATAAGCATGTTCAAAGGTATGGCAACCTCAATTTTCAGTATTTCATAATTATTTCCTGGATTCAGAATGAAAGCTGAGAAAAAATTTCTTTTAAAAATTAAATTATGAAAAAATCATACTCTATGGAATTCAGATATACCTAGATGTGTGCACAGGCACATATTTGATGGTTTGATCATGAATATGTACATAGATAGCATTTTTTTAAATACCTTCTCTGAGGAAGTATCATGTTTAGATGAACTAAATATATTAACTACTGCTCAATTGTATCAGTAACAATGAGTTCTGAAATGGAGTATTGTTCATGCAAAAGAATGGTTAATAATGCAAAGTACTAAAAAGTTGCAGAAAGGTGTCAATCTCTGCTTCCTCTTTTCTTGCTCATAGGTATTTCAGACTTCAGAGTTGGGGAGGAGCAGGAGCTGAGCATGGTAACTCTGGCTGTGTAAGCTCAGTGGCATCCCTGGAGGTCTTCCACAGTCAGGTGCCCTGGAGGGTGTAGGCCTGTGTTCCATGCTGGGGTGGTAGAGGATGGATAAGCTTTATGAGGTGGGGACCATCTCCCAGATTGTTTAATCTTTACTTGTTAGCGACTGCTTCAAGGTTTGCTTGTTGATGGGTGTAGTGAGTCAATGTGCAAACCTTTTCGCATTTTTGTATAAATTTAGGGCTGCTGTTTCTGCCTTTTACACATGGTGGTATTTTTCTACAAAAAAACCTTCCTAACTATGCTTTAACCAGTGGAACTTTGTCCCTAAAACTGCTTAGCAACATACTTCAGGCCTCCAATATCAGCCTGATTTTTCAAGTGATGTCAGCTCAACAGTGAAAGACAGGGGAAAAGTTAAATGAGGTGAATTCCATCCTAGCATCCTTCTCCTGTTTTTGTTAGAAGCTCTAAGGTTTCTTTCATTCTGTACAGACTCACTTTGAAATATGGTTTCCTTGAGAGTATGTTGTGTACCCTCTTTCACTCTTTAAGCTAGTGAGATCATCACTTTGCAGAGTTTGTCAAACTGACTGCAGCTCCCTGGAAAGGTCAATGTCGCTGTGTCCAGAGTAAATGAGATATTTCTTCTCCTTGTAATAACTTCTATTCTTTTTATAACACTGCACTGTAAGACTGCTGTCATCCATACAGAAACTTTGAAAGTCAAGGTTTCAGACCACAACTGCTGGATTGGTTTTTTTTATGATCTGATATAGATTTTGTACTCTTGTCCTACTTTTCCCATTCTAGTCAACAAGTACAATTTTTTTTTCATGCTCCTAGAAACTAATTTTGGGGGCTCATCAGTTTTCATTAGTAGGGACAAACAAATTCTCTTTTTTAAAGCAAACACCTGTCTGGCTAAATGGAAAATGCACAGTATTATAGTCAAGTTGAATATTTTATATTTTATTCAAAGGCACTTCTGACTTTAAGTGTGTGATTATATCAAAGATGCAAATAGTAAATCATAGATTAGTTATCCTGATTAGAAGGGACCTACAAGGATCATGGAGCCCAGTTTCTGAATCAACACAGGACAACCTAAAAGTTATACCAAATATCTAATTGCTCTCCAAATGCTTATTGAACAATGACAGACTTTGGATGATGACCACACCCCTGAGGATCTTGTGCCTGACTACTGCCCAATAATGTAAATATTATAAATTCTTAAAGTGATGAGATGACTATAGGTACCCTAAAGCTATTCACAGTCCTTTGTAGTGATTGAATAATAACAAATATATATAATATCAGACTTTTTCCTTGTTTTTCAGAATTGAAAAAAAGCAATCCATGGTAATTCATGCTTCACAATTTTAATGTTCTCTCAATACAGACTTTGCTCCTTTAATAAAACATCTTTTAAAGATGTATTTAGATAATATTACAGAACATAAATAAATATTCTGGAATTCTAATCCATGTTATTCTAATCCATGTTTATTTTGCTCACTCTTCAATTGAAAACAACATTATGTGTAAAGTATGATTTTCAAAAACCATTCTTCTTAAATATCACTTTTGTTGTTATAGTTTGAAATAAACTAAGTCATCTAGCCTGTCTCACTGTACACTTCTTTTGTATGCTTAGTTTGGTTTATGTGTTAGCATGGATATTAGTCTTGAGCGAGGACTAGTCATCTGGAAAAGTGTCTGCATGTAAAATTCAATTGCTTTCTAGTTCTGTATATTTGTATATCTGTACTAAAATATTAGAAATGGTGACGTTTTTGAAAAATGACATAAAATGACCTGAAATGGCCTTCACTTAGAATGCCTTCCTAAAACCACAGACAAGTTCATAGTAGCTGCAGCTTTGAAAAATTATTATATCATTTTATGCAGAAAGTAATCTGAAAATCTGTTTTTAATGTAAATATCCAGCAAATGAGAACAGTTGTAAAAACTGAGAATTTTTCTGCTTATTTATTTTTCTGATTTTGTATTAAAATAAGATTGACTGGACAATTTTATTTATGCTACTTGAAGGAAGTATATCTCAAGTTATTCAAAAATATCAGAAAAATACATTGGGGAGTGCCACATAATGATAAATTAACTGACAATAAGTGAACTGTTTCCTCTGTATATTTTTATTTTCAATAAATAGGGTGACTCAATAAATGTTCTTTTAAATCTCCTCTATTATTTTATATATACAAATAAACAGGATTATATGTGTTCACTTTCAAAGAATAATTTATATACAAGAGTTTTTGGAAACTATTTGGTCTCTAGAAGCCAGTTATTGTAGGAGAAGGGCATACAGGCGATCTTGCCCCTGATCAGTAACAGCTGTGTTAATTACTCAACACAGCCTCACCCCTGATGAGTCACAGCTATAGCCAATAAAGATAAGTGAGGTAAAAGGGCGTGGGTTAGCTAGTGAGGGCGAGTCATGAAGGAGGAGGAGGAGGAACCTTGAGGAAGAAGGAATGAGTGAATCACTGCTGTGAGGTCAGTCTGGGTCTGCAGTTAGAACCTGTTGTTGGAACCTGCAGTCACAGTCCAGCTAGGTAAAAGCCTGCAGTCAGAGTTTAGCAGGAAATACCAGCTGTCGGAGGCTGCAAGGGAAACCTACAGCAGGAGTTTGCTGCAGCCAGAGTCAGTGAATAGTTGGAGTCAGGATGGCTGAGCTGTAAAGAGGAATAAACCAGGGCCCTTTTCATGCTGTGGTAAACAAGAAGTCTGTGTCTTGGCTCATTTCTACTCTCTAACAAGAGGGCTGCTGCAACAAGTTATCACACATCTGTAGGTTAATGACTCACTAAAAGTGACAGCCACTTATGTCAGCTTTCACTAACATAGGAACACATATTTTCTGCTGAAGTAACCAATTTTTATGCAAACACTTTAAATAATTTTTCTCTCTCTAAGTAAATTAGTTATTTTTTTAATATATGATAGGCATGTTATTTTCTTATATATATTTTATGGACAAAATGTTTCTTCCAATCAATAAAGAATGTGGTGAGTGGCACTTGTTCATCAACTTGTGACTGCAGTATATGACATATTTCATACAGAGAAAACAGATATATCTTATCCTTGTTGTCTTACAATTATTCCAGTTGTATTTTAAAAAAGCAGAAAATATGTGTGAAATAAAGAATTATATCTTCATTAAGCAAGTCTGTAATAAAACCCTAGCCTTAAAAATGTGAATTATAGCATTAGAGGAAGAGCCTGGAGGATTTTTCCACTCTTCTTAATGATAAAAAGCCATAAAGCATTGTGTTATGGGTTATTAGAAATTTATCTTATGCTGCAGAAAGTATACCAATTTATAGATCCTTGCACAGTAAGTTTTTATTTATATCAGTTTTATATGCTGATACTAGTGCTGTGGTTTTGGTTTGGTTTTTTTTCTCCTGCAACAGGCTGCTGTCAAAATGAAAATTAAGAAACATCCTGACACTGACATTTAAAAAACAAACTGTGTTATTAGGAGGAAATATATAAAATAACATTGTTAGAATGAAATAACATTTAAAATACAGTTCATGGTACAGTTACAGACCAGAAAATGTAGGCTCATGAAGAATCACTGCATTTTCAGACTTTTCTCAGGAAGGCAGTGCGCCACTCAAGTTATGGGTATGTCAAAGTTTATAGAGATAAAATCATTTCATTGTCTTTTGTAGTTCTGGTTTCAGTGTTCTAAGAAGGTCATAGAATGGGTAAAGCATATAAAATAACAATATAAGAAGATATTGCTTAATGAATAAGTGCTCTAAAGGATGGTAGTCTTCAATTCAGAGAGAAAAAATGAAGAGAATTATGACAGATGTTTACAAAATCTTTAAGAACCTTGATTCACTGTTCTCAAACAAATTTGGAAACATTTTATTAAAGTACTAAGGATTTGATTTGAATATGCCAGAGTACTTGACACAGTGAGAATGAACTAGTAGTAGTTTGCTGCTGCAGGACACTACAAAAGCAGGCAGCATCCTAAATTAAAAAAAAAAAAAAAAAAAATAGATCAGGCTATCCTTTGGACAACAAGTTTATGAAGAGATCACAAAAAAAGATTAGTCAAAGTCCAAAACAGAAGGTGAGGAGGAGCATGAGGTAACTCTACTTCAGAAAGTGATCAAGCTGAACAGTGTATCTACTACCATTGTCAGACGTTCCAGTCTGGGCCGAAGGGAGAATTAGTTTGGCCCAGCAGGCCTTTTCTTCTGTTCTTTCACCTTTCCTGGACACCTGTGAGTTTCCAATTCTTCATAGAAAATACCTATAATTATTTTTCACAATTTGAAAAATAGCACAATAGAGAAAATCGGTGATGTTACAGACAATCCTAAAGGTATCTATTGCCTTTTATTTATCTTCCAGATCAATTTAATACTTTTAGTAATTAAAGGGGTTTGTATGTTTGTTTCTTTTTTATTTTAAAGTATACTGCCTCTTCTCAATATGGGTCATGGCATCGCCACAGGCAAGAAAAGTTGCAGAATAATAATGTCTTCCTGCTGTTAAATAAAGGATGAGAGATTCTTACACTGAGTTTGAACAGAAACTTCTGAGAGCTCCTGATCATCTGGCAACTAGTCCCAAATACCTATAAATAGAAAAAAAGCATAAGAATGTGTTTTACAGAGATCTAGATAACAGTTCCAAGGTGACTAGAGAAATCTTTTGTAAGAATAAGAAAATAGTACTTGCTTTTTGTTTTTCTACTTGTGAAATTCAAAGCAAGGAAAAATACTTGAATTTACAAACCATGAATTTAGGTTGAATTAACCTGAAGTCAAATTTCTAAGAAATTGCTTCAACCCAGAAAACTCATATCAGTAGATTAAAGCATGTAGCTGAGTTTGTGCTTCCTTTAAAGATTTCTTTTTTTCAGTAGAAATAATTTCAAAACAGAAACACTTGAATTCACATAATAGATACATCAAATTAAGCAATAAGTTCTTATTTAGAAACTTGTCTTTGCAACTTAAATTAAATTCATTGGGATCATCAATTACCTTTAATCTTAACTAGTTAATCCTGAGTATGTTTGGTTTTATTTTCCAATAACATGTTTATAAATTTAAGACATCTGATCTTAAACCTTTTCAAAACATGATTTTTTTTTAAGAGGAAACACATCTGTATAAACCATACAAGTGGTAGGATACATATTAAAAAAAATAATTCAGAAAAGAAGTACAAAAATATAAAATATTGGGACTGGCACGCCCGTGGAACACATGTAATAACCATACCTTTTGGGAAGCAACTTTATATAACTTCTAGGCAGAAAGAAACAACCAAGGACTTTGACTCTCAAAATTGTGTGATGATTGTTTACAGGGTAAAGTACACTTACAGGCAATGTAGAATATTTTTAAAGTCTAACAGTTTTTATATATCGTACTGAGGATGAATATTGTGTATGAACACATTATTTGTTAAAATACATTATGAGTGTAGCAGTGTGGGTTTAAGTCTTGCAACCAGCCTGATTTGTCAGTCATTTAACCTGATCTCACATTATCTCTGTATTTGGTATCAATAATAAAGTAAGACTGTATGAATATTTTGTATTCATAAACCTATATATGAATCACTTACTAATGTCTATGTCTACTTTAGCATTTTGATTCAGGGTATGATTTCTTAAATTGCACTTACAGATCATCTCCATTTACTGAATTTTCCTTTTTTTCTTTTTTTGAAGCTTTTCATCTCCTAGATTACTAGATTCTTTTTTGAGAGCAAACTAAAGCACAAGCTCCTAGTAAGGTGTATACTATGTGTTTGAACAGCTAGTGAGCCCATACCAATGCTTATGGGCATCTTTGAACCACAGATTTGCTGAGGACATTTGGTTCAGAAAACCAGATTATTTTGATAAGTAAAAAATCTGAACCATAAAGTCAGCACAAAACATTGACACTACTGTTGCAATCAAACAGCTACTTAAACAATATGTATGTAAATTGCAAGCTAATATTATAAAAGTTTCAATTATAAATATAGATAATGTATCACTAGTCCTAATCTTCTTTTCCTAAATGAAAAGACACATTTCCACATTTATTCATCTATGAAAATTTTAAAATTTTTGGCAATAACATTGTCATTGTGAAAGTACCTCTGACTTGCAAATCAATAATGCAGGTAAAACAGTTTCTATTTTGTTGCTTAAGGTAGATGAAAAAAACTTGTGAACATTGCATATGCAGAAATAGAAAAATAATCAGCTGTGCTCCCTAAAGCTGCAATGTGAAGCTGGGATCTGCTATCTAGCACAAAGCAAAACTAATGTAAAATGTAGAGCGCTCTGGGTTGGATGTGGCTTTTTTGTTCTGTTTTTTAAGCTAGTATGAACTACTGTATCATCTAGAAAAGCAAGAGAGTAAATGGGATATAATTGTGAGGAAAAATAATTTGGAGACTGATTCTTTTGGCTTGTCCTAGACTTTTCTACAATAGTGGGACAGAACGAAAATGACTGTATGTTGTGCAAATTCCCTACAAGTGTGTTAAGTGAATGTATTTTTAAACAGACTTTTTTTCTTTTTTCTTTTTTTTTTTTTAAAGCACACTCTAGAATATTCCACTAAATTTTAAGGTCAAGAATTTACCAGTGCAAAAAAATACTGTTTCAGTGATATGAATCAAACTCCATGCTGTAACTCCCTGAAACTAAAATGTCAAAGCAGGGAATATGTAATGAATCCTAGAAACAGATTAGTATATAGAAATCAGCAGAGAATTGCGTATCTTAGCATTTGAGAGAGCAGATGCCATGGTCTGATGTACAAACATCAAATAAATCTGCTTTGATTTAAAAAAAATCTTTAAAAATTAACACATAGAATAGGACAGAGTAAAGAGACTAGATATTCACTGAACATCTGCTATTTCTGTGTCACTCAGGTGACTCATATACCTGCAGTATCCCTGGGGGTGCCAAGTTGTTAAAACCAGCTTCTACTACGAGATTGGTGCCAGTAGAAAATCTGCATAAATTTAACTTCAGTGAAGTGTCATTACAGTGTATTTCTTTTGCTGAAGCCCTAACACAAGGTTAAAATCCATGTCCTTTACATTCTTTTTTTTAAATTAACTGATTACCACTGCTTTTCTAGACAAAATAAGTTTTTCAATTACTGGCTATGTTTAGAAAATCTCCACTCTTGGGCAGACATGCCTATCATGAAAAGTAAAGATATAATCTGGATTCTTTGAATTATTCATAAATGGTTTAGCCCTGTGATGAGGTACATGTAACATATTTGAATACAGGCCTCTTCAGGCAACCACAGTGCCAAATTTCCCTACTGCATGGTTTAAAAAGTGACATAAAAGTATAGTCAGCAACCAGCTGACTCAAAAAATAATAGTCAGCCACTGATTTCTTGTTTTTTGCATTTGTTGCCTCAGTGTTTTGAAAGTGGTTTCCCTATCAGAAACCAACACAAAGCTCTTCACCTTGCTTATTCTCTTCTAGTTAAGAGAATAATAGCAACTGCTTTATATTATTAAGTCTTCCTCTTGTGTATTTTCAATGATCCTTTTGGTTTTCTTCATGCCAAAAGGGGAAATATCTCCAATCCTTACAGCTTCCTCATTCACACTTCTCATATGGCCAATGATGGATTTAGCAATCAATCATATGGGAATGAGGATATAGTTTGTCTGCCTGTTTGATTTCTGAATATCTAAATATCCTTTAATAGTAACTGGAGTAATAATAAACTTTTATCAACCTGCATAACAATTAGCCCTCTGAAGAAAATTATGCATGTCTTAAATACACATAGACAGTGCTGGCTATGAATCAGCAGGCTGATTTTGTAGAGCTTTTTCCATGAATTAAGCTCCATTAAAGCTTTTGGAAATAAATAAGATTTTATCAATATATTTTGAATAATCTAATCTCTGAATAAAGCAAGTAAGTTCCTTAGTTGCAGAGATAGATATTTAGTACAAAAATTCTTACTTTGAAATGATAGTTCTTCATTAAGCAGCAGTTACCTGCTATTATTTGTTAGATCTTCTCTGGCATGACAGAAAGAAAAATTTTCACAGAGATATAGAAAATAACTTTCCAATAAAATTCTGGTGTCACTAAAGTGAATGAAATAATTCCCATTAACTTCAATAGGATCAAGAAAAGTCTTTACACAGATTTGTTGGCAATTAGTTATTAGTTACATAACTGTATCTCTGCACTCAGTCTAAAAAATTAATCTTCTCAAAGTAGCCCAAAAAGTTATAAAAAAAAAAAAAGGAACGATATTTTGTGTGTGTCATTTATACAAGAGCAGAAGGTTCATAGAACAGAAAAGCAATAAATAAAAAGTGTGCTTTTTCCTGATACGGAAAGAGATATCTCGATGACAGAGAAAGTTGTTTCACTAAAATCTCACCTACCAAAGAAATGAAGACACAGTGAGAAAGGACTTTTTAGTTTGACTCATAAGGAAAAGTGAGTGAAAATTTTCTATTGTAAAACAATACCAAAAAGCAAGGCTAAGATGTGGAGAAAAGAAACAGTGTCATCTAATTCATCTTTCCTGTGTTATCAGAAACTGGAATTTATTGTGTTCTTGTAAACATACCAAAGAAACACTTTATCCTTGTTTTTCCTAATAGTGGAGGCAGATGGCTAGATTCCTTTGACTTACAAGTACAATCCAAAAGACTAACGCAGTTTTGAATCTAGACAATATAAATTTATAAATATGGTGAGTTTTCCCATTGAGATAATTTTCACATGGTCATCTTGTATAAGGCAAATCAAAGCTCCCAAGACAGTACTCCTGCACAACTCTGATGATGCACAGAACAAAGTAAGGTTATATATAGATAGATTTTACAAAGTAAACATAGTCTGCAATTGTTTTATTGAAGTTTATCTGTCAGAGAACAAATAAAGAAACTTAAAAAATGTTTAGGGCTATACCTCACCTTGGTGATTCTCTCTTTTTTTTTTTTATTTTTTATTAATGTGATATTTTGTGGAAACAAGTACTACAAACTATTAACCTATTACAGTAGCTGGAGAAATGAGACTTCTCTAAGGTATTGAACACTAATTAAGCACTCTTTGTATGAAAATTTTCCCACTTATCATCCCTTGGCAGTTGTATTTTGGAATATCAGACACTTAGACACAGTGTTTGCTAAAGTAATTCAATTTAATTTATACTTGAATGTACCAGAGAAAAAGAAGAATGATTCAGCTCTTCTGTTCCTTTATTCTTTGTTTATAGCAGTAACTGTCTATATCGGACAAGGTTGTGACCCTAATCCTTTCTTCTAAGAATACATTTATTATTTTATCTTCAGAATATTTTTCACTTCCATAAACACAAATAATTCAGACAAGCTTACTTAAAATTCTGACTCAGTTTCCCAGTAACCAGAAAGGGGCAAAATAATGGTGGTTGGCACTACTTAGTGTATGTAACTCTGAACTCAGTAATTTGAGATTATTCTTAATTGATCTATTGATGGGTGATTATTAATAATTAACGATAAAATGTAAAAAAAACCCTAGGCACCTACTCTAATATACAATCATTTATTCCATCTTGCACTAACAACTTCAGATAATTTAAATGTATGTAATTAAATCTTTCAGAAATCTGTCTACAGTTTACAAATCTTAACATATACAAGACATTAGTACTCTTAAATTTACTTCAAAGGAAAAATTAATTTTCTTACTGTATCATAGCACATATTAATTGGTGGGGTGTTTTTTTCCATGAAGACTCAACTTTTTCATGAAACAAGCACTGGATAGATGATTTTAGTGCTACCAAAGCAAGCATTCATGATGACCACTATCTTTTCACTTTCCTATGTGTTTAGCTTACCACAGTGAAAGGAAAGGCAGAAAATGATTTCTCCAATTTATTATTGCATTTGTCTGGAGGCAATTTTCTGACTGAAATGACACAAAATCCACTGGGAAACAAGAGCTATGGACCTTATAAATATGCAGCCATCACTTCTATGATCAAGCTTTTGACTCCGTTGCTATGGCTGTCATAATAAGATGGAATGCTATGGGAGAAAAATAAAAAGGATTTCTGTTTGAAATTGTTTGGTGCATTCCTAGCACCCACAAAATTGCTGCCTATTGTAGGCACCACAGAGTCTAAAAAATTATTACACAGACTGTTGGCAGCTGCTGTCAGCTGAGATGGTAGGTGTTATTCCCTTCAGCATGTCAATATTTTAAAAAATCATTACAGCTGCCTATTCTTCAGTGTATTATGTTAGTGTGGATGATTTGGGTAGTTGTTTTTCTTTCGCTGCCTATCAGAATCTTCTGGTATACTTTAGCTTCTCACTCTTTCCATGTACTCTTTATCAAACGAAACCCAGAAGAAATCTACAGGAGGAATGACATAAAAATTGTTTTCCTGGACAGAACATTGTCAATATTATCTTCAATTACCTGTAGGCTTATCATTACTACATTTCCATGTTTCCAATTGCAATTTCTGTATCTCAAAAGCCTCAGATTCTGCTTGCAATGTGCTGCAGCTGGCACACTGCTCCTCCTCATCAAGTGTGACTGAGTTTTGCAGGTGGACACTTATCATTTTGATTTAACAGGAGTATTATGTGGCAAAAAAAAAAGTCTCAGATAGCAAAAAAAATGGCTGAGAGTACTTATATGGCCTTTTGCACTTCATTTTCTGATCCAGCTGGGCAGGACTACAGCTGACTACAGACATATCTTTTTTCTGCTCTGTTGGGTGGCAGTAGATTAAACAGTGAACCCCAGTCAGGCTGGAAACAGATTCGTGCTCAGTATGAATAGACAGCTGTGTGGAGGTTGGTAACTAGTGCTCAGTATGAATAGACAGCTGTGTGGAGGTTGGTAACTAGGGCTGTGATTCACTGCACGGAGCTCAGGAAGAACTAAGTATTGGCTCAGTCCTAGGGAAGAAGACTTTTGTTACTGCTGTTATTGTCTACATGATCCAAGAAGCAGTGAGTATGGATGAAGACTGTATTGAAAGAAAAGCTTAAGGAAATACAATATATTCAAATTTCTACTGGTTAGTAAGAAGCAGAAGTTGACAAAGAAGCCCAGAAGTGAACAAACAATATTGTAAGTTCTGCAGAATGTGAGTCCAGGAGCAAACAATTCAACTATGTTGGTCTGAGAGCTCTCTAGACCCCCAGAAGCTCACCTGTACATAAATTAGAATTATGTTTCTAGCTCCTGCAGGTGCTGAACTTCACAGACTCACAAACAGCAGCTGGGTCCTGATTTGCCAGCTGGCCTGAAAGAGCACTACTTCTCTATTTGTTTTCACTTGAACTGTTTCCCGCAGGAAACTTAGATTTTTTTTTTCCTCTCCCTATATACACTGTTTTTGAAACAGAAGTCTACTTCTATTCCCAGAAGTGGAATTCACAATTATAAAATTATAATTTCAGATTTGAGTAACTCAGTCTGCATATTTGTGTATTCAAGAAATCTATCCAAACAAGAAGCATGAATTAATTATTATGGTTTTACTTGGTACCAAGGGTCAAACACTCATCTTTGATTAGCTGATAGTCTCTTTTTGTCTCCCAGATCAAGAGAAAAAGGTAGAAGGTGGAAAAAAAGGCTAAGATTTTTATTCTTCTCAAGCCTTCCTTGTGTATACTGAGTAGCAGTTGAACACAAGACAGAAGCTATACTGAGAATAGTAATACAGTCTGCAAAAGCCATTCACCAAAAAAGAGGCTGATAAAATAGAAGTGACAAGCCAAAGGGAACAAAGCATTATCTGACTTGCATATTCAAATGTAAATATGCGAAATTTAGAAGTGCAGTTCAATTCTGCTGTGAACCGCCCTTCAGCATGTGAAATTGGAATTATGATAAACTTTGACAACTCCATTTGTTCTGTTTCTAATTTCATATTCCTTAAATACAAATATTGCTCTAATTTATCTCTTTCCTTTACATACCCATGTTAATGGAATTTTGTCGTCTGTCTTCTGTCCAGCTCATTTTATCCTATATAATTTTCTTTTTTTTGCTTTGCACATACTCCTGAATTCCCCAATCTTCCCACACAATTTTTTTTTTTTTTTTCCTTTCTGGCTTAGTGAAAAAGCATTAAGAACAGTTAGGAAACTGCAGTTCCAGTAGCATTGCCTAACAAAGAGCTAGCTGGCACTGCCTTCATAATTTTTTGGAGAGCTTTCCTTACCTTCCATGAACATAATGCAGGATAAATACTTCAAATACTTGAGGTGAATGAAAGGCACATTTTCAGCTCATTAGAGGAGAAAAAAGTTGAAGAAGAGATATTGTCATAGTTTTTTTTTGAGAAAATCCAACTTCCTTCCTCATCTGATTTATTAAAGAACAAGAGCAACAAAAGAAGAGAGGGGAAAATCAAATTCCAGAAATGCAACTTCTGGGTTACAAAGGAGTTACTGAGTGTCTAATTAGTTACAAGAGGCTTTTATAATTTTTTCTGACTCTCTGTGCTGTACATTTTTTCCTATGATACAGCCAACCTGTTCAACACCTACACTGATCTTTTGAATTGTGACTGTGTTTGTAGCTTATAATCAGAGGTATAACATGAAAGATAAGTCAACTGGGAAACAACAAACATAAACACCAGTAGCATGCAAGTCAGCAGTTTTTCATTATTAAAATATTTTTACAAAAACTCAAGACTTCTATTAAGTGACTTAATAAAAGCTTGAATTTAGACTTAAAATCAAAACTGATCCATTCTGACAACAGTTTTAAAAAGAAATTCTGAGGAAATTTTTAAAGTTACCTCTGTAAAACAGACAATACATTCTTTCCTATGATTTCTTTAACTTATTTTAAGTTTCCTTTTTTTTTTTTTTTTTTTTTTTTCTATCACCTCCCATCAGCAGAACAAATGGAGGAAATGGGATTTAAGGCTCAAGTGTTGAGATAAGGCGAGGAAGATCACTTACCAGTTGGTCATGGGCAAAACAGAAGCAACTTGAAGAAGATTAATTTGATTTATTTCCAATTAATAACAGTGTAGATGGTGAAAAATAAACACAAAACTTCCTTCCACCTTATTTCTTCCCAGGCTCAATGTCTCACCTGGTTCTTTTACTTCCTCCCCCTGACCAGTGCAGAAGGGATGAGGAGTGGGGGTTGCAGTCAGTCCATAACACATTTACTGTGTTCCTTTCCCCCCTCACACTCTTCTCCTGTTCCAGTGTGGGTTTCCTCCCATAGGATACAGTCCTTTAGGAACAGGCTGCCAAAAAAAAAATCTTCTCTAGCACTGGCTCCCTTCCAGAAACCACAGTTCCAGCCCGGAGCTTGCTTCTGCATGGACTTTCCACAGGCTACAGTGCCCTTCAGGCACATCCACCTGCTGCAGCATGGGGCCCTCCATGGGCTGCAGTGTGGATATCTGCTCCAACATGGCCCTCCAAGGGCTACATCTCTACCCAATATGAGACTGCAACCTGTAGAGAGGGATAGACAAGCTTAAAAAATCCATCTGACTATGTAAGGTTAAACAATTAATAAAATTAAATGCCTTAGAAGTAAAACCTGAATTTTGGGCTTGGATTAATTAATATAGTTTAAATTTCTGCTCCTGTTACATAAGTAACTGTTGGGATCTTCACCTTAAGCCTCATCTAATTTATCAGTAATATACACTGAGGAGAATACAGTGTGAATACAGGTAGAAAATACAGTGTGAATACAGGTGAAAAAAGATCATTGACATTCATTTGGATTATTAGGCTTCAGGATTACAGCAGCAGCATCAGTGCCAAGAGTGGACTCCCCATAAAAATAATTTTTTTACAGTACCTTAGGAAACCAAGTAGACCTCAAGCTGTCATGTTATTTTCAGCTGCTATCTCAAATGTGGCTTCCCAAGAGAGAGAAGCTTATTCCAGCCTGTGAATCAGGTAAGCCTCTGAAGATGAGCACAAAGAACATAAACCTGTAGTTGTGGCTTTTCAGTTTCTCTTCTGTCAAACTTTTTTAAACTGAAATTTTGCAAAGATTTTAATTACTTTCCCTGTCAGTTATAGGTTTATAAATAGAAGAAACTGATTTTCTTAGACAGTCTCTTTGTTATCCTTGGCCCTTGGTCTCTTTTGAGTAGTATCGGATACCCTATGAAACATGAAGGAGGCCAAGGAGAATCTCCATCTTTTTTTGGATGTAGGGGGAACCATAAAGACAAAGGATGAGAAAACAGCTGAGGAACTTAATTCCTTTTTACCTCACTTTTTAACAACAAGACCAGTTGTTGTCAAGGTACCCAGCTCAGGGAGGTGGAAGACAGACAGGGAGGAGAAGGATGCCCCATAATGCAGGGGGAGATTATCAGAGAACTCTCTTAACACCCTCCCTTCTGAAACTTACTGACATTGATGAGGTCACTTCTCAGTCAGTTTCTTCACAAGGCTGAACAGGCTCAGCTCCCTCAGCCTTTCCTCATAAGAGAGATGTTCCAGTTCTTTAAATATCTTTGTTGCCCTTTACTGGACCTGCTCCAGGAGCTCCATGTCTGTCTTGCACTGAAGAGTCCAGAACTGGACACAGCACTCCAGATGTGACCTCACCAGGGCTTAGGATAGGGGCAGGATTACCTAATTTTTGGACCACTTTCTGCAAGAAGGACATTGAGTTGCTGGAGTGTGTCTAGAGAAGGGTGACAGAGCTGGAGCACAATGGGGAGCAGCTGAGGGAGCTGAGGTTGTTCCATCTGGAGGAGGCCCAGGGGTGACATCGTTCTCCACAACTACCTGAAAGGAGATTATAGTGAGGTGGGTGTTTGTACTTTCTGCCAATTAACAACTAACAGAGGAAATAGCTTCAAGTTGCACCACAGGAGTATTGCATTAGAAATTAGAAAATATTTTTTCATGGAAGGGGTAAAGTATTGGAACAGACTGGCCAGGGAAGTGGTGGAGTCCAAAACCTATTGCACTTGAGGATGGTGGTGGTGCTAGGTTGACACTTGGATTTGGTGATCTTAAAAGTGTTTTCCAACCTTAATGATTCTATGCAACTATGATTATGCATATATCTAAACTCAGAGTGTACAAAACACTGGCAGTGCAACATTATTACCTCATTAGTAGGTTAGTGTTCTTTATAACTCTGATGAATTAGTTCCATGCCTTTGGGTAAGAAGTAAGGATGTTTACAAGTACAAAAACTGGAATGGAGTTCTTTGGAGTACTTCGTAGGTAAAGGGAACCTAAACTTAATGCAGTTTTCATCCATACTGACTTTGGGAGAATAATTTACAACTAAATAACCCCCAAAGTTATGCCCAGTCTTTCTCCTAGAAACAGCTAGGTGTGGGGGTCTAAAAAAGATACTAGGATAAAATTAACAGGTCAGGAAATGGTACTTTGGTTACCTTCCAGCACTCTTACTACTTACCAGAGGCATTAATGGAAGAAGAGACTGATTTATTTGCTAGACAAAGATACATTTTTTAATCTTTATTTCTTTTTTTTTTTGTCTTTTGCTTTTGAATCTCAATGAGAAATAAACTGACAAGCCTGTGCTCATTCACTTGTAAATTAATGAAAATATGTTAAGACCTTTCATCTTAATTCTAAGTTGAGACAGAACAGGGATGTTCTGTATATCACCATGCAGAAAAGAGGAAAGATTGTTAGGTGTAGGTATGGCAAAAGATCAATGCATTCAGTGTATAATTTAATGCTCATAGGAAATGAGTTTATTCTTTATAATAGAAAGGTCTACTGTTTCAGCTTTGTTAATGATGAAAAGTCATAAAAGAGATAGAATCTCAAATGAGAGAGAACTCAAAAAGAGGACAAAAATCCTGATATACATTTAATTGGGATATCAGACAATGCAATTCATTCCCAGTGGAGAAAATTATTCACGTCTTGTAGCAAAGTTTGCATGAAAAGAGAGCCATGTATCTCTCTATGCCATGGTGACTAACTGCTTCAATAATCTTCCCTTTTCATTTTTACACATTTTTGCAGCTGGATAAGTTGCAATGTAAAAATAATAATAATTAAAAAATATTTCCTTTTTACCATTTCAGGACAAATATAGCACTAAAAAAAAAATCTTTTCCCAAGCATAAGGATATAAAGATCACAGTTGCCTGTCTCAAGCACTGTTAAGGCCATAGGAGGAATTTGCCATGAGATAAGCACAGAAGGGAGTGACAGGATGGTGCTAACTCCAGACCTGGCAGAGGTGAAATCTGGTTAGCACATCACAACCACTGACTCAGGAGTCACCAGCCAAAGAAATGAACCAACTCAAGGGGAGAGAAAAAATGAGAATGGGACTAATTAGCATTAGAAGTCAGGGAATAATTTAACCAATAGAATAAGCAAGCTGTGTAGCCAATTACCATGATTTCCTTTGTTTGCTAAAATGTAGAAATAGTTAAAAATTTTGGATGACCCAAGTCACCTAGAAACCCATGGAGATGAAGGATCAACTGGACACTGTTGGTGGTGGCTGTCTTCTGCTTGAACTGTCTGTACCTTTTCTATTACTTCCCGTTTTTCTGCCTCACATTCATTGTAAAATAAATTCTGGACTATTGACTTTGGCATATGATCTAGTTTGATTTAATTTGGACTGAGACATCTCTCAATAATTAGATTGTAACAGTAGGAGTTTAATGTTTTGGTACTTTTTGACATAACAGGTGGTATTAATTTAATCTTAGATTAAACAAATTAAATTACCCTACTAGCAACTAATCAAACTCAGCTAGCCCTCCTATTTTTTATTCCTGAGGATTAAGAAAAAAGACCTTACTAAGATGTAATTCATAATATCCACAAAAGATTTCAAAATTATATTGAAAATTTGTAGATGTCTCCAATATCTACATCATCTAAATATTTGTCTAAATCTTTGAGATGTATCATATGTCCCTAATCCTTGCACACATGCTATAAAATAAATAAATATAAAATAAAACAAAATATGAGACACATGTTATCTAACTTATCTGGTTAAATATCAACATATATTTTAGGATTAAATAAAACATTTTTTTTTTTCTCTAATTAGGAAGGCAGCCTACCTTTACTAGTTCAGAGATAAGGCATCCTCAATTGATCAGTGTCAATATCATATGTCAATCACAATATTACATTCTTATTTGTAAGAATCAAGATATTAATAAAACAACTTGTTGGAAGAAAATAAGGGTGTTTTGTTTTGTTTTGTTTTAACATGGAGTCTTAGCTTAATTCACTGAATTTCCATTGTGATCCTTCTGGAGTCAATGCAGCACGTAGTTCTGAAGCTTCTATCAATTAGTAATCTATCAGAAGCAACAGAGTGATTTAGTGATTAAAAAGTTCCAAAGAAAGAAAGAAAGAAAAGTATATTTACATTCCCCCCATCCCCCTGTACACAGAGACCTCAGAAAGGTCATTATTTTAGCTTTCTAGGTTCATTCTCTTTTTCCCCCTTAACATCTCCATCAGACAAATAGGTTTTGCTCTTTTCTAATTTCTTCACAGGTAAAATATGTTTTAAATTTCCTTACTGAGTATGGAAGAACCAGACAATACATAAATCAGCCAGATCCTCAACTGAAATTCTCCAGATCAGTCTTCACAGAAATAAAAGGCAAAGAATGTTCTGTGGCTAATTTTATTTAACCCCACAAGAGCCCTGGCTCAGATAATAATCATAACAATATTCCCCAGCCTTGCTAGGGGTTATGAGGGAATATTGTTTTTATTTGTACTTTTTTTTTTTTTTTGGCAGAAAGGTCATTTAAAGCACAACTAATCAATTTATCTAAGATCCTTTGAGTCATAAAGTAAATAATATAGTAGTACCCTCATCCCAATAAATCTTTATCATGCCAGTTACTGGATTCTTCCTCCTCTTGGGTATCATTTGCTTTGTTGCAGCAATTTTTTGCCTTAATGTTTCATCACATGCCTTGTTTTTGCACATTTATTAAAAAGCTTTTTATTAGAATGCGTTAGAAACCTATGTGTAACTAACTTAACAAACACTTAATTGGTTGTTAACCTCACTTCCTACTTCACTTCCTACTCTTATTCAAGATAGACTTTTTTTTTCTTATATACTTATATACTTTTAACATTTTTAATTATCATGTCTATATTCCCCGATTTTTTTTTTCTATTGCTGCTCCTTAAAAATATGTTCAATCACATAAATTCTTATATTTTTTCAATCCTTTCTTGCTACTTACAAGTCTATTAGAAAAACTACTTGCTTTCTGAAATCTGTATCTATTAAAACTCTTTTTCCCCATATAGTCCTTTGTGGACACAGATATTATTTAGAGTTTTGAGATAGGATATTTTATTAGTGCAAAATTGTTCTCTCTGTTTTCACAGCATCCAGTTCCTTTGGCCTTGGTATCTAGTTCAGATGTCTTTTCAGTAGAAGTTATTTCTTAAAGGTATTCAGGTCTTTTAGGAGAATGGAATTCTGATAGTCATTGCAGGCTAAGTCAAAATAAAAAAACAAAACCAAATTATTCTTCAGTATTTTTATTTCCATCCCAAATATCTCAACAGCACGCAGTTTATCTTCCTAAATAAAAAAAATAAAAAAAAATTAGCTAGAGATGAAAAATTAAAGTGTAGATTTGCATGGTATTATTAAATATGGCCCTGCAGCATTACAGTCATTGCAAATTTTGACACCGGCTCTTGTGAGCGTTCACAAGAGGCCGTCTGTTTGTGAAAAGGAAAACAATTCTTTGTAAGTGCAAGGTGACAGCTGGAGGTGAGTTGTCCTTTGACAGGTTGAAGATAGTTGTGTTTTGAGAGCAAGCAGATATGCCTCTAATCAAACACTGTAAAGATGTTTATCTCAATATGGTCTACATAGTGGGAATAGAAAATACATTTTATACACTTTATGTATTGGTAAAATACCATCTTAAGACCTCACCTGCCATCATTTTACTCCCTTTGTCAGTCTGTCAATTCATTTCAAACATGATAATAAGTCCTTCAAATAATATATATATCTTAGTATGGTATAAATCACTTAAATTATTATAACAAAGCCCCCTTGCTTGGAAACAAAGCCATGCTTTTCTACAGGGGAAGCTGAAATTATTATAACAAAACCCCTTGCTTGGAAACAAAGCCATGCTTTTCTACAGGGGAAGCTGAAATTATGATCAGCGTGTAAAAGACAGACATGTAGTCTCGATAAAACTTAGACAAATTAAAAAGCACTTGTTTTAAGGAGTGCCATCTTCTCTTTCCAGTTGCCCATAGAAACAGAATGCCAGAAATATTCCCACTAAAGCACATCAGGCAGGAGCCTGAAAAACTTTTCAAAGCTTAGCAAAAAGACTTAATGCAGACCTCTGTGAAGTACATGCAATGCAATTTTTCTTGGATTTACTCATAGTTATCCCATGTGTTATGAATTTATAGAGGTGCAATTTTCACAGTACATTAGTGTGCAGTTCTTACTATTAAAGTATTACAAAGCCATGAATGTGCAGCTATGGGTTACTGATACTGCCCAAATCATACATGTAATACCCTACCTCTCTCTTTAATGTATCAACTGTATTGTCTTTCAGAACTTTCAAGAGGGCATCCTACGTTTTGGGAATGGAATTTCTGTCTTTCATTATGACCTGTCATTAGACATTATGAAAACCTTTCTTTAAGTCAAATGTAATATAAAGGAAACCATGGGAGTAAAACAGAAAAGTTGCTCAAAAGATAAAAACACATAGAAATATTTAGGTCAAACACAATATTTAAGAGTAATTACTATAATCTCAGGACTGCTAGAACTTTCCAGTTGACTTAAATTTTTCCCTAAAATAGCAACTATTGTGGCCATTTATTTTTCACCTATTATGTCAGAAATTACTCCTTTAAAATAATTAAATGATGAATAGAAAAATATTCAAAAAATATAGAAAATTTTAAAATGGAGTATTTGAAACATGAAGCAGAAGTATATTTAAGCTACGTGATTCCTGGTTATTCAGGAAGTTCATTGTGTTTTAGACCTCACAGTCATTGTTAAAAAATTGCATTCAGGTTGAGCCATCACAAATTACAGTACAGAAGGTCCTTTCTTGCTATCAGAGTCAGCCTATTCTTAAAAAAAAAAAAAAAAAAAAAAAAAAAAAAAAAAAAAAAAAAAAAGTAGTCAATGGACTGACTATTGTCTTGGATAAAATCAAATAAATAAATAAGGTGTGGAGTCAAAAGGTCATCTGGTCCAGCCTTTCATAGAAAAGGGAACCTAGATAAGATTATCAGAAATGGAGCTTAGATAAGATAACTGGAAGCTAAAATGAGAATAGCACAGTTCCACTTAGTTTATTGAACATCTTTTGGAGATGAACTTTGTCAAATTCCTTTTGTAAATCTTTGTAGACTTTATCAGATTGATCACATATTTATCAGCAGGATTTCTTTACAGGTCCTGATAAATTGGTCCTAAATTGGTGGGTTTGGTTAGGTTTTTTTTACTAACTTTTGAATGACTTTTGAACCAAAGAATGAGACAGCTTGAAATAAACATGATCAAGAAATTAAACCGTGAGCAGCGGTGCTCTGTTCAGTGAGGTGGCACTGCAGGGTGCCATACCCAGGGTGACAAAGCAGGGACCACACCTTGGTTCTGAGAGCATGGGCCCATGAAGTGCTTTCTCAGCAGTGCATTTGTCAGCAAGGTGCACTCAAAGTCAGGCCACCCTCATCTCCCACAAAAGGCTGAGCATGCAGGGACTCCCCCACTGCTGGCAGTGTCATCCCGGTAACCTTCATGGCTTGTATCTCTGTGCGAATGAGTGTGTGCGTGTGTGAGACAGAGAGACAGAGAGAAGGTCGTTGGCTACAGAAGGGTGTTAAGAAATATGTGTTTATTGACTTCTTAAAATGTCTGTACAGTGGTTTATCTTCTGTATTGTAGTTATTGATTTTGACTGTGTATTCACAAATTGCTTGTTAATTACTTGTCACCAATAAATCAATAAGTCACTTAGATCATGGTTTTGTTTAAATTACCTGAACTTAGAAATTTTTACCTGTGATAGATATTCTGAGGTTCAGATTTTTTTCTTGTGGATAGCTGGAGAACCTATTTAATTTTTCGCCTCTAAAAATGGTCTTCTATTTCACAGGATGCAAACATAAATATTATCTGCCATGTCAGACCCCAAAATTTAAAAGCGAAACTCTTGACATTTCTGAGAACACTAGTTCCACAGATCTGTGTTTCAATATAGTCAAAAAAGAATGCTATTCATTACAGACCCTATTTAATAGCTCGCCCAATGGCACGCTACCCAGTTGTCAAACAACCCAGAAGTGTCATAAATTATAGTTCTATTTGCACCTCTTGGAAAACACTGTGGCATTTTAAATAATACTATGCACCTCCATTTGGACAACTTGCCAAGCTCTCTATCAACACTTAAAGTAGGACAATTTACACACAATGAGAAAGATTCCTGCAGAATGAGAGCTCTCAGCTGGATACAGATTCATGTAAAGAATTACTGAAAAATTGATTCAAAATATTGTAGAAATACCAGGAACAAAATCAGCATAACCAAACCAATGTGTGGAAGAAACGTTCTACTGGTGTTGAGAAAGAAAGAGCAATAAAATTGGAAGATTGTGATGAACACTGAATAATTGTACATGTCCTTAATGTTTTTCTTCCTGTAGTGATGTACTTCATAACCTAAATTTCAAAAAAATAACACTTTTTCTTAAAATGTGATAAAATTTGATTTAAATTTAAAGTTTTAAAAATCACAGAAATATGTAATACTCCCTGTATTGAAAAAGTATGAGAAAACCCACAAGATATCATCACACCAGCAAGTTTTGCAAAACCCTTTTAATCACAACAAGCTCTTTTATCAGGAATAGGCATTTATTAAGCTCAAACTTAAATCTATCAAAGATAGCTTGCTTTTCAAATAGAAAAATTCATATGTAAGTATTTAATCAGCATTTGAGGTACAATTCATTAAGTTTCATTTAGTATAAGAGTCCTAAAAATAAGAAGATTTGGGGTAGAAAAAAATGGCTTAAATTATATGGCAATATCTTTGTTTTTATTAAAGGCATTTGAATATTCATTTATCAGACTCTGTACTCACATCATATACTTCCAAATGTTTTCTCCAGTCATGGAGATACCATGATGTATTTGACAATGGAATATATTCTGTATTGCTTCTTAAAGGCACAAGATGCAGAGAAAGTTAACAGAGAGGAAGAAGAGGCAAAGGTTTGCCCAAGTTTTGCCTGCTGTGCAGACTCACTTAAGTGCTGCCTCACAACAGCTTTTACACTCCTCACCCAGCTGCTTTGCATTACAGACGTGCTTTGCAATAAAACACTTCAGCTACACTTCTTACACCCTGATATGTGACTTCCCATACAATTCTGGGCAAGAGAAACCTTAGTGAGAAAAACATAAAGTTTCTCCCCTCTAGCTCTAGGTGAACTCCTGTAATTTGCTAATCCCACGTGTAGGAATACAGTAATGAGACTTGAAGATAAAGAGTTTATAAATTTACTGTTTCGTCAATAAAATATCCATTCATGTTCACCCTCCTGTTTGAAATACCAAACAGGATTTTTTCTCTTTCTTTCTTTCTTTCTTTCTTTCTTTCTTTCTTTCTTTCTTTCTTTCTTTCTTTCTTTCTTTCTTTCTTTCTTTCTT